>JAQBSW010005967.1:0-52643 GCA_029291075.1 Eudiplozoon nipponicum
CTCATACTTGCGTTTCTTCTTTTGGTGTTTCAGATTGTGTGTGTACTCTAAAGTGAGATTTCTTAAAACCTAAGTAATGCTTTTAATGATACATTTTAAAGACGAAAAATTTTCCAAGCGCTTTACACGTTAAAAGTAAAATAGAAATGCTCTGGTAAACGAATCAGAATTTCTTTAGCTTCTACTTTCGGAATGGTGCTTTCGCCATTTTCATTTTAATAATTTATTGGCTCTTATTACTCATAACAACCATCATGGATAGTACTACAAAAGCCATTTATAATTGATAATTCGCAGTCTTATAACTTCAAGAATAAAAGCTTGACGTGCAACGATAGTGGTGAGCGACTGTTGGATAGCTGTGCAGAACATAGATTATACTTAAGTCATGCAATCATCAGGTACACTGCAAGTCGTTGCGCTACATGGCGTCCTCCTACCACAGAACGACGGTGGACTCAAATAGATCATATATCAGTTAGTTATAGATGGCGTGGTTGCATCTAGGTTTTAGTTCGTTTTGGAACTCGTCGACTCGGACCATGCAATTATCCGATGTAGATTTGCTCTAAAATTTTCCGGATACATAAATAGAAATGGGTAGAACACGACATATTATCATCGCCGGTGCCAGGTCACATTCTACACAAGCTTATCTTATTATGCACGAAAAACGTACGGTTTCGTTTAAATGAAAGCATCTGTAAACATAGTGATGATGTGGCAATGGGGAGCCCGTTATCTCCAATGTTGGCTGAGATTTTTCTAGGGCACCTAGAGAACATCATTAAAGAGTGACATATGTCAATGTGCTCAATACATGGTACGTGGATGATATATTTCTTGTCCTCAGGAACAGGTTGCAATCACGAATAATGCTTCAAAGTTTCATCAAAGCACATAATAAAATCGGCTTCACGCCAGAGCACGTGAAAGATATTTGTTTGCCTTTCCTAGATGTTCTATTAAAGAAAGAAACTAATGGTAAATTAAACAGAACAATTTACCATAAACCAACATGGTCCGCACAGTATTTGAATTACAGCAGTTTTTACCATTTCAGTATAAATTATCAACAGTTCGTGGTTGCTTTTCAAGAATTGACTGGTTGGATAGTCAAGATTCAAAAGAAAATAAATATAATAAAGCAATTAACGATTTAATGTCTAATGGCTATCCCAGACAATTAATTGAATCAATTATTAAAAGGGAAGTTAACCAGAAACAGACGTATTATGGGCCAGAAAAGAAAACAGTCTACCTAAACATCCCATTTAAGGGGGATGCAGTTTCCCGAATGGCACAAAGAAAGTTGAAGCAGCATTAACACGCACATTTAATGCAGCCAAACTACGAGTGTTATTTAGGGTAACACACTTACCTTTACCAGCAATCAAAGAGAAACAGCCGTTAATGTCGATATCAAATATTATTTACCAATATATATGCGCAAGTCGTCGATCAACTTTCGTAGGACGATCGACCAGACGGTTAATTTCTCGAATGAGGGAGCATTGCAACTTGAACGCCTGTTTTAAATCAAATGGTGAATACACGTCTGCTATTGCGCAACACATCATCGAAACATTGCACGTATGTTCTCCAGACGTAGCATTCAAAGTAATTACTAAATGCAAAAGCAAAAGGCACCTAGCCACATACGAAGCCTTATGGATAAAAAAATTGCAGCCGGATTTATGCAAGCAGAAGAACTATGTTCAGGCATTGAGCTTGAACTGGATGCGACACGCAATTGATTGGTTTCCGTTTTTTCACACACCATGTGTACGTATTTCTATCTTGTTTTGCTTTCCAATTGATATATCAAGATATGTTCACTAGTAGATTCTTGAGGTGATAATGAGAAAGAAATGTTTCTTGTATCTGATAATTTTTTATTTTTTCACATAGGAAGGATACAATGAAATAGGCATAAACCTCAAATATGATGTAAATAAGCTCGAAAGCCCGTTTTTCCGACAAAAAATATGAAGGTATTTTAAATTCAAATTTAACTGGTCTTGATGGTCAAAATATGAATTTACTGTGGGCGAAGATAAGTCCCAAAGTTAGCAATAGAGGTACTATCGTATATGTTATTGTTAGCTCTCTTGGAAATAATCGTGCGATCTCTGTAAAATCTATTGAAATTCTCGAAAAACGGCGCTAAATTGAATTTAGCTCACTTATAATAATACTCGCAGAGTTGTAAGACACCTAATTAAGCACTGTCTAAAGGCCTGCCTTGAATCCTTTTGAACCAGCATGGCCGAAGAGATGGTAGAAGTGTTCACATCAGGTAGTATCTGATGTTTGTTCCAACTTATTCGCACAAGTCACAAGAAAATTATAAATGGTAACATCAAACATCTAATAATTGATAAAATAAGCTATCTCTATTGGTGGGCTGAACACTTCAAAATCAATTTTCTTGGGCACCTGCGTCAGTGCCGATCTCGTACGTATATCTGTCTGAACAGTGTGGCGCTTGACTCTCGCACATCCATCAGACTTAGAGATATGGAATGCAATCCTACCTCTTAAATGTCGCAAGGATTCCGCGCTTATTTAAGGATGGCGACGACATATTTCTGGAGTGTTGACTAACCCTTTTCGAACTTTATTGAATGAAGCGTCCGTACCACTTGCTTGGAGAAAGTCGACTATCATTCCTTTCTTCAAAACAGGTAATAGTAACTTGTCTGATAACCATCGTAGTATAGGCTTGACTCAAGTCGTATCTAAGTTACTTGCTTCGATTTGCTTACGATATCTTAGAGCTGCACATGAAGCACATACTGGAGAACAAGACAAATTCCGATTAGGATAAAGTTATATAGATACTAGGCTTACCTTAAGACAAGTTCTTGAACAGCTAAGTGTATTTTGCCGTCATTCTCGATTTCAGGTTTGCATTTGACTCATTCGATCGCTATATTATATTTGATAATCTGTCGCAAAGTAAGTATGCTGCACGCTCTCTACATAAACACTTCTTGTCGCGTTAAGTTTATCAACGAATTAACGAACAAATTTGCCACAATATGTGGTGTTCCATATCCCATATTGGTTTAATTTTGTATGAACAGCACATCTATTCGTTCAAGATGCTGATGCTAAAGTTCTCTCAGGTAGTAGATATGTCGATCTTGACTGTCCAGATGATATTGTTTTACAATCCGATAATCAAGATGCTGATCATGCCACCTTGAATAGATTAGCAGTCGTTGTTTTGTCTTCATTATGAAATTAGCACCCTCTTAATGGAAGATACATGTACAGGATCACTCAAAACTCACTACAACACTGTGAATGCAAAGTCAAGATCTTGACTTGCTTGATAGGTTTACATGCTTTGGTAGCTGTATTAATACTCCAGGAAATATGTCTGTCTGGATGAGAATGAGATTTACGAAAGCTAGAATAACTTACTTTAATCATCACCATTTATGGAGGTCGTGCTTACAAAGCATTTGTACGTTCAGTTTTATTATACGCTTGTGAGAATTGAATGTGATGATTTTAGATGCTTACAATCATTCGACCATCTTTTTTGAGAAATATGGTATATGTAGGTTACCAAAGAGGAATAACCGATGCTGTCATCCGTAGACGTATTTTTGGATCGGCCAACAAGTGCTCCTCGTTAGGAAAACATACCATGTTTACTGATCATACATGTTGTTTCCGCATATTCGCGGCCTGCTGCCCAATATTGCACCGATGATATTTTTTATAATTTTGCGGTGGATCATGTTTTTTTATATCCAGTGCTCCTCTTGTGCCCTGTTTGGATTTTAAGCTCAGGAATTAAAGATTTTTATGGTGGCGCTACTCCTTTTCTTGATGTTCGCATCGAGTGGTGCATATTTATTAGGTCTCCGCAACAAACGGCATCTAACTGCTATATATTTAACTGAACGGTGTCATGCTTACCGCGAAATGTGATAACAGATATCGATTAAGGCCAGAATGTATGGATTTTCTGGAGTAACGGGTATTTAGAAACATGTGTAATTCTCAATTTTGGTGAACTTTATCATACACTAAAATCCATTGTGCTCGTATCAGGTACTGACACAATATCCATAGAGTTGGTACCTTTTACAGAATTGGTATATATATATATATATATATATATATATATTATAGTGAGTTGGCTTTAAAGTCGCATTGTCGAAAACTTAGCTTCATTACTGCAGGTTTACACATACGTATAAGAGATTGTACCGTCCTATTTTCCCACATTCCTCACGCAAATATATAGAGTGTAAAGGGCGTAATACCGGCTCCTAATGATGAGTCGCCGGTAATCACGAAACGAATTTACACAAGATTAGACGTTCCATTCATGCTGTCTTTGAATTATCCTTCTGGTCATATTTGAACTAATTTGTTACTAGGTGCGCAACACATACGAAATTCATTTAAGTATGTTGGATTTAAGTGCTATTTCACGTATATTTGTAAGGGTAAATTTGTTTTAATCTTGATATTAAAAAAGTTTAATCTTGTTACGTGGCCTAATTTTCGGTTGGCGTAGTTATTTACCCAGTTCGTCTCGTAAGCTCTTTGGACGCAGCAGTTTTTCTGATTATTTTGTCCCGTGACCGTAGACTTGCAATGCACTAACCTTGACAATTGGCAGTCTTTCTATCGAAGAAATCCATAAATTGGAGCAGAATCTGCATCTTCCTTTATAGGAAGATATGCGCGTGCTAGGATTGACATTTAACACACGCTGTTCATCGCCCTCTCGATCAAATTTGAAACGGGCGAACTATGACCCTGATGTCATTCTACTACTGATAAGTCTTCAGTAATGTGCACATGATATTATACCTTCCGTTCATGCTGATTTTGACTTAATCTTCTGGTCCTATTTGAACTTATTCGTTACTAGGTGCGTAAAACTACATATATATATTAGATCTCCGCAACAAACAGTATCTAACTGTTTTATTTAATTGATATCATGATTACCGCGAATAGTGATAACTGATATCGATCAAGGCCAGAGTATGTGGATTTTTTGGAATAACAGACGTTCAGTAGTAGTTGTAATTCTTAATTTTGGTGAAATTTAGCATACCTTGAAATCCATTTTGTTTGTACCATGTAACGACTCAACAATCATAATTTTGGTAGCGTGTACTGTCATAACAACCTTAGTGTTGGTACCTTGAATAAGCTCGGTATATTTATTATATATAGTGAGTTCGCTTTGAAGTCGCATTGTCGAAGACTTCATATGATATTGGCTCCTCGACTGCAGGCTTACGAATTCGTATAGGAGATTGTACCGTCCATTTGTCCTACATTCCTCATCTAAATATATTGTGAGTATAGAGCATTGTAACGGTTCGTATTGATGAGTCGCCAAGCACATCTACAAACATTGTAGGCTTCATTTAATAATGTGATAATTATCACGAAAAGCTTATAGCTGGGGTGAATTAAGACCATATTATGAGATTCTCGCTGGAGTATCAGGTTTCTCGATTGGTTTCTATTCCTATTCTCATTTCACTCTTTTAGAGCGTCGGAGTATTTAAAATACAGTATGTTTTAATCGCACTGAGAATAATTTCTTTGAATGTTGTCTCTAGTACTGTTTTTCACGCAAACGTTAAGCCTATTAATTGTCCCACACTGTGACCAAACATTTACTAGCCTTTGGTTCTAGTGTGGGCTCCTAGTTAGGGTTCGCCAGTATGCACGAGACGGACGCATGTATGCGATTACACCTTTTATTTATGATGTCTTTGATGTGTACTCCTTGTTCGATCATAGACAATCAGTATTTATATATATATGGAAAACAAAATTTTATTTGCGATTCTCTCTAATAGTTTCGCATACATTGATTTACTATCTTGTTCGACGACTGGCTAGATACAATAGGATTGGTTCTTACTTTAGGCTCGCAAACTTGACTTTAGCATTGTTACCACTATCCACGCAATTCATGATTGCTCTATTGTGTGACAATATTTTGTTCGTCAGGTAGGCATATTTAAACGCATTCATCTTGAACGAAGGGATATTTATTTTTATTGCATCTCTTAAGAAATGCTTCAAAATATTAGAAATAATAAAGCGAACCAAATTGCTATCCTGTGAAAACGATTTTCTGTTATCTATTTGACTAAACTAATTTAGTAAGTATGTGTTCCACAATTGCAATTATGCTTTTACAGTATGCAAAATTTTGGTGTCGAGCATTGTCATTAAGTTATTGATTTAGAGCTTGGATTTGACGATAGATTTTAATAGAGCATGAATTTTATTTCTCCAGAATAGATAATGGATATAGTTATTCATGTAGGTTACACAAAACGTATGTAAATTGCAAAAACCTCCAAATCAAGAAACATGCTCACACACCTGGCTTTAATTAAAATTAAAAAGCGTTTTGTCGGTATGGCGAATTTTTCGCAGATAATAAATCAATGGTTATTGTTTTTGACACGTAACTCCAAAATGATTTTGCACATACCAATCCGGTATGTACTCCGGCACGTGTTGATTCAATCTTCTATTGCATCTGCCTGGATATGATTGCCATCAGTTACAATTCCAATTGCAGACAACGTTAAATGCAAATTGCAGTGAAATTTTGTCCTCACCGGACAAAGTATGCTTGGTGGATCATATAATTAAACCTAAATCTGTTGCAATATATGTAAACGCCAACGCGAAGCGTAATTTTTCTGGTATGCGCTTTAATTCCTGGCATTATTTTAATTGTTGGTGAGTATATACCGGTTTCCTATCAACTGTACAAGCACTCACAGCGAGTATTTTTTGTCATTAAGTTTATACATATCTATAAAATGTGGTGTGCAACCGCAAATTATTCGAGTATAACGCTCACTAGCCAACTCCGTCTGTCAACAGTCATGCGATTGAACAAACAAAGACTTAGCTAGGCCGTTGTTTACTTTTCAATGGCCAGTAGCTTTTAAAATGTAAATATTGCCTTGACCATTTTTTATTATTGACTACTGGACGGCACAATGTGTTATTAGTTATATGTTTGAGCAATACATTAATACACGCTGGAGTATCATTCTCCTCGTTTTCATTTTTAACTCTAATACTGATGACATTTGTTGAATTTATTCAGCAATTCTCCGGCATCCACGCGGCTATCAAGAACCACAAATGCTTCATCAACATTACGGCGAAATTATTTTCCATAGCTCCTCGTGTTCCATGATGAAAAGCTCAGCCCTGGGTTTGATGAAAAATAACACGATAACGGTCTTTGACCAATTCTTCTAAAACTGCTGTGTCATTTTTTGAAAGAAGACTTCGTTGATTATCATTTTTTCATTTCGGTTGCAAGTCGGCGAGCTTTAATTTAAATCATCTTTGTCGTATTAATTATTGGCTTTTTATATATGATAACTAATTAATAAATGATTTAAATTCTGCTTCGTTTGCTATGGTATGTTTTAAGGTGAATAGATTGATTTCTTTGTCAGCGGTTTAGAATTGACTCTAAGATTGATGTATCGGGAAAAAAATTGGAGGGTCGTTTAAGCTTAGGTAACTTCTATAACAAGGAAAGATCACATATGTCGAGCATAACAAACTGAGGCCAGTTGGAATAATGATCTAGAAATAATGCCTAACTGAAAACGCACAAGTATGATATTTTTAAAAGGTCAATCGTTTTGTTAAAAAATACACCGAAATATAAATTAACCAAATGATTTGCCATCATATTTAAGCCAGTAAGAATTCAATTTTCTGAATACCGCTTATGTTATTCATTTGAATTCGTTGAAATTGTAGGCAAATTTAACGCTAGAAATCTTTGAATTTATCATTATTTGCTAATGCCCCATTAAAGGTAACCATTAATTTATGCGTCAGTATATCCAGAATAACTTCGCAAATTGGAATCTGATTGGCGTGAAATTGGAAAAATAATTTTATTTTTGTTGTTAGTATATTCATTTAGTTTTTAATGACCAGTTATATGGACAAATATATTGCCTATGGATGGGTTCTTCTTTAACTCCAACCATGGAAGATATGTTTATGTGTCTGTTGGAACGAAAAACAATTAGTAGGTGAGGTGAAGTCATTACAATCATTATGTTGATGATATATTATTTGTTTGTGAACCGTGGGAATGCTAAAAAACTGCTTTTCTAATTCATTAAATAGAATCAGAATATTCTGTTTGTAGCTAAAAAACGAGGAGGACGCTACTTTAGCTTTTTTCAATGCGTTGCTCAATCGAAGAAATAAAGTCATTGTGACGATCAGCTATCTATAAGAAAACATTGACAGAAAAATATTTATATTTCAACAGTTTCTGCGCCTTGAAGTCGCAACAAGGCTTAGTTAAGTCATTTTGTAATAGGACATAGCTTATTGCAATCACGCCCGAATGTTTGAAGACCTAATTGGATGGAGTATGCAATGTTACCCACCACATTTAAAAGAATAAAGCTGCCTATTTAACAATAAGACTGATCTTACACGTCCAGTTATAACTGAGCATATGTTGTCCTGTGAAAAATGCGACATGTCAACACAACGCTTTTCAATGATAGTCTTTACTAGGTTTGTTCGCAAGCTCCTCTGTTCGTAGGCTATTAAATTAATAGGCGTTCTTCATAATTGTGCAAAAATAAACAATTGGTTCATGCAACTGTCATCTACATGGTCTTTTCCAGCCCTATGCGAATCTGTGTTAATTTATTTAAAAGGAGCATAACCTTCTGAAACAATTTATAATATACGTAATATTTATGCGAACCGATTTTCCTATTTGAACAGAATTAGTTCCTGTGCTCTATTTCTCCATTAAAATCAGTTATTCTTCCCAACACGAAAATGTAAATGTTTCAAAATTATGTTATCCTTAAGATTTGCTATTTGCTTTGATATCATGTATTATTTTCATCCATGTAAATTTGTGTACATATGATAGTCCAATTACTTGGCGAAGCCTCATCTTAACTTAGATATTTTATTACTAAAGTATTAAATTTTAAATGCTGTGGGGTCGGGTTAATTTATAGTGGGTTTTACATCGTACAATAACATTTCAACGCTTCATGAACCACCACTTCGGGATCCGTCATGCTTTTACCGATTCGTCTTTACAGTCTGACATTCACACTGAACTTTAGGCTCCTGCAGTTTTCTCTCCAGTTCATATGATTTAGCCGCAAGTCGTAAGTGACAACATTTATTCGGATTTATAGCGAATTCAAACAAAGCAATGATCATTTATGTAGACCAAACGTGTAAATTCTCCAGCAGGGACATAATGGTATGATTTCTGATGACTAAATTCGCATTGTCTATTCAAAATCTCTATATAGAATATAATCCATGCTTCTTTAATTTAATTTCGCCCACTATTTTATTAAACGAACATTGGTTGCGCGGGTGGTGATAAACATTATTATAATCAAGGTTGCGGTCTTGATATAAACACCTGGATGAATTACCTTTTCTATACTATACAATTCTTAGTTTATACTGACATATGTAAGTAATGGGTCAGGTGTTTATATCAAGACCACTATTTTATTAGTTATTTGAGAGTGACACTTAAACACTAAAATATGAACGTTTTCCTTCAAGTTGTAGTGGTACTATTATAATTTTTGTAATTTCATTAATACAGCCTATTGCAACACGGCGCTGTCTAGACTACAACAGTACGTACACATCTACACACACACACACAGACGTAAACCACTGAATTTTATTCAGCTCATAATTCAATATTTTTTGTTTATTCAAATGCAGAGCGAGAAAATGTCGCAAATAACAACTTTTTGAATTGGCCTTTCTTTTTTATTTATTTTATGACACACGCAAACACGTTGAATGTACATTGTGATAAGCTAAAACTGTCCTCAATAATTGCGAAAGTGTCATCACTTATGCATCTGTGCTTAATCTAAAATTTCTCTGAATATTTTTCCTAGTTATCCACGGTGGTGCATTTCCGACCGGCAATCGGATCTCCTATAAAATACCACATGAGCCCGACGACGGCACCATGACTCGCGTATGTTCCCCGCCACAAAAGGGTTCAACAGCCACAGGATTACATGGACACCTGGACAGTACCCCGTACTTCCGAATGGCGAATGAGCTCTCAACAGCCACCGGCAACCATGCAACTTACTGCTGCCTTGCAGACTGCACTTGGATGTGCAAAGGCTAGAGGTGCGTCCTCGATCAAAAAGCCGAGTGGTGAGGGGACACCACTTGTATCAAATTCCCAAGAAACTCCATGAAATGTGGAGCCGGCTTATCCTCCAAAACGAGTCAGCCGTAGTAAAGCAAGTAAAGGTTTAATAGGCATAGAAGAAGCACACAAAATTGGCATAAACTAGGATATTGCGTAATTTTGTTTACTTGGTTTTTATACAATGTTAGAACTCAATCCTACAAAACTCTACCTTCCTTGCTATTGGGATTTGATAAAGAATGACAAAGATGCCCTAGTAAGGATGAGATATGATGTATGTTTTGATAAAAACGATGTGCCTTGATTTACTTTTGGCGTTTATCTATAATAATCTGTCCATAAATCTTGTCTTAATGATTTTCTGTTATCAACAAATCGATACGTTAACATAAGTCTATATATGTCCCGTACACAAAGATCTAGAAGCGCCTGGGATTGTATTGCCGAATAATCCAGGCTTCTTTCTTGGTACAGTGCGCACTCGACGGGCTAATAACTGCCTCCATTGCGTCGGCGGTCGCGTGTCGATTAGCTATGAAATTTTAGCATATTATGTGAACCGATGGCGAAATCTCTTTTGCTGGAAATTTTCGCAACACAATGCTCCTCTGGAAAACCTGGTTCTGGAGTTAGTGGACATGTATTTGTCAATTCTCAAATACTGTTGTAACAGGTAATTTGAAAACCATCAGATTTGGTCTGTGATCGTGGTCAGCATTCATGTCTCGTTTTGTTTACAGGAGCTTTTAAGCCAACAAAATTCTGCAAATAAGGCTATAGGTTAACTATGGAAAGTGACTGCAAATATCTGCGTCAAGGGCATTTGGATTTGCAGTTTGGCCCACAACCATGAATTTCGCACGGTGGACTTAAATTTAAAGCAACAAAAGCATCGGTGTTCCACAAGACCAAGATGGGAGTTTGGTATTTTATTACACTCAGAATTAGCAGACGAAAATTTTTCTATTTCCAGTGCGCGAGATTGCACAATGGGTGTTCCATTGGTTTAATTAATGAATCTGGCCACAGTCTTCTGGTTTCCAATATCCGATTGAAATTCTTCTCCGTGCAGTCGCCTAGATTCTGTCCAAATGTCCATGTATGGGAGATGATAGCAAATTTGAATCGGTACTCGTTATAAACGCAATAAAGTTGCTAAATTCTTAAATTCACCAAAATTGAGAATTACAACTACCGAACATCTGTTACTCTAGCTAGCGTCGACTTCTTCATCACGCTTCATTTTCTCTGAAACTGTAATATTGCACCTCGGCGGGTAAGCTTAACGTATATAGCTGATAAAAATCATTACTGGCTTAATATTACCGTTAAGGTGGAGGCAGCATCGAAGTATAACAGCCTCTTCGAATTGTATGCTTACATCAATACAATATTCGAAGTGAACACTCTGCGATGAGGAAGCAGGCACCTAGTTTTTGAAACGCATCTTGTCAAACCACACACACACACACACATATATATATATATATATATATATATATATATATATATATATATATATATATATTAAGCAGTATAAACAAAGAATTGCATCAAAAAATAAGTTGGTATATGACTTAGAAATGTGTAAAATGCGACACTGGTGCGCAGTAATTGGAGATTCAGAATCCAAAGCAACTGTGCTCTGATTCGCGTCCCGTCCTCGAAAAATTCTTGACCGTACTTGATGAATTCAGAATAGGAACGAAATCAGTTTTCTGGATGAATTGTCTCCGCTACTCGATGCAATGCTTAGTTTTAATACTAAGGAAATATATGTAATCAAAATCCTGCCATTAAATTTCAATGTATATAAGAATATTTTATCTTAACAACATTCTATCATCCCTCTATATTTCATTTTCTTTAATTATATTAACTTTTTTTGTATATCTTAATTTATTTGCTTCATTCAGAAGTCTTGTGGAGAATATTTAAAATATCCACACAGATGTGTGTGACTAAATTGATCCAATTTGGCGCAGTAGTAAGTGAAGATTACACATTAATTTAAGGCTTATTAACATAAAGCTTATTAAACAAAACAGGTATTTCATGTTATCCCTTTTTAGTGTGTATGCACTGAGCTGTCTACTGTCGGTCAGCTGTGATTAATACTTCATAGTCGACTGTTTGTCTGTCCTGTTGGCTCTTTGTCAAGGTCCTTTTCTGAAGCAGTTTAATTCGTGAAGTTTAATGAATGTAAAGTGAGCACTCTGATAGATCGTAAATTGGCTGATCGGAAAATGAGCGAAAACGTGTCAGATGAAAAAAGACAGCAGAACAGAAAAAGGCGACCACAACCCCTACAGTTGACAATTGATGATATTCATCGACTCATCACATGCGATAGTGAGGATGAGTTAGATTCTGGCGATAATACGTGCATCCGGTCGAAGAAAAAGACTAAAAATAGGTATTTTTGTTCTAGTTATGGTTTTTCTCGATTACATGTTAAGGTATTTTAATCATGATTTTTTTCTCGGTATATTATATACATATAATGAGTTGTCTTTGAAATCGCGTTACCAAAGATTATATAAATTTAATTCGATTACTCCCGGTACACTCATTCGTGTAAGAGATTGTACCGTCCAATTGTCTCACATTCCTTAACCAAATTTGTAAGGGGCGTAATACCGGCTCCTACTGAAGAGTCGCCAGTAAGCACGAAACGAATGTGAACACGATATTATACTATTCGTTCGTTCTTGAACTTTTATGTGATCTGGCGCGCAACACCTGATTCAAAACTGATTATATATTAGTCCGTAACTAATAGTATTGAAGTTTTTTTCTTTTTTTAGTTTGATTGGAAAAAGTCCCGATTTTACCGCCTTTTTTATTTCTATTATTATTCTTCCTCAAATATCATATTTTACAAGAATAATATATCGCGTAAATTATTTTATATTTTATCCTATTAAATAGCACCAACACTAAAATAGTCTCGCAAGCTGCCCGAATCACTTAAATTACAGGTTTTGTTTACACTGACTTTGGCGTATCGTCACGGCCCTATATAAACTAGCATTTTACGGGGTACGCGTTAAATACATCATACAGACCAGACTTTCAGTTCATACTGTTTATACTTGTTATATTTGATTTAATATGTTACTAGTTTCGCAGCACCTAATGCACAATTGCATGTATATTAGTTTTCCGCCCTAAACAGTATCTAAATGTTGTTCGATGACTGGTTAAATACAATGTGATAGGTGTTTACATCAAGTTCGCAAACATGTTTTTAAGATTTACCATCACCCGCGCAATCAATGGTAGTTTACATTAATTACCTATTTATATGTAGCGAAAGCTGCAAAAATGTTCTTGACTGCATAGAAATTGTATAGCCGACATTTCCAGTCAAGTACAATGTACGCGAGACTACTAGAGGTGAGAGCCCATTATTCAGTTTTGCTTTCCATATATGCATTGCGGTTTGATCCTTCATAATCATTTTTCCGTCTTACTCTTATGATGATCTTGGAAGGTCGAAACGCGTCACTAAATGTGATTGACGGTCGTTTTGCTATGTTGTTCGACGACTGGTTAAATACAATGGATTGGTGTTTATTTCAAGCTCGCAAACTTGATTTAAAGAATTGTTACCACCAACCGCGCAATCAATGGTTCTATAAATGTTGCTGTACCTTGCGCATCGCTGTTATTTATTGCTTTTTCCGCATTTTCCTTGTATGAGACATTTGATAATAATCGTAGGTCGGTAAAATCTTGAATCCTTCATATTTCAGGATGCACAGATTTGGTTTGGCATTGATTATTTTTTTCTCACTTTTCCCTTCATTCTGAAGCCTTCCATCAGCTGCTTGTCTAAAAATGACGTGGGGAGCAGATTTTCCGAATGATTGTTTACTTGTATTACCTATATATATATATATATATATATATATATATATATATATATATATGTGTGTGTGTGTGTGTGTAGCGAAGGCTACAATAGGTAAATGTTCGTGAATGCATAGAAATTGTTCAGCAGACATTTCCGGTCAGGAGGTGAGAGCCTCATATTCAATGTTGTTTTCCTTATATATGCATTGCGGTTTGATTCTCACTAGTCAGTTTGCCATCGTACTCCAATGATGTTCACGGAAGATACAGACGCGTCAGTACGTGTGACTGACAGTAGTTTTGCCGTTGTTTGAAGACTGGTAAAATACAATTGACTTGGAGTTTACTTCAAGCTTGCAAATTTGATTTAAAGAAAGGTTTAAATGTAGCCGTGCCATCTAACCAGATCACACATTATCTCCACATTTGCTCGGGAGTGTAGGCTTTAATTTGACTCAACGCCTTAAGCTTCGTTATGTGTTTTTGCCATTCGGGTATAATCTGTATTCTGCAAAGCTATCCAACTGTTGTTCCGCATTATCATTGCGCATTTAGTTTAGAATTTGTTTGCTACCTGTGAAATCAAGCGTCACTAATACGCTCTACTGAAACATTTCTGTCGCTCAAAACAAGTATTTATCTTAACTTGACGCTCTCGGATAATTTCTCGGAATAGAATGCATCCTTGATACCGACTTTGCTGTAGTTGAGCCGAGCGTATTCAGTTACGTTTTCGGCATTTCTATTGGACGTCTTTACATGAGGCGTACAAGTTCGGCCCTTTACAAGTATTCATTCATTAAGAGTTAGACTCGTGAAATAGAAACATCAACCACCACCGTTGTCGGACTTCAGATGATTTTGTTCGAACCTAATAACACGTAGATAGGAATAGCACATATGGTTCTGTAGTGCGCGTGGCATCCTGAATTATATTTTTCGGTATACAAAATTTTTTTTCTTTCAAGAATTTTTCTACGTGGGTTGTCGCTTTGCACTATCAGTTACGATTGATCCCCATTTCCATGTACGCATCAAGTTCGTCTTCATAGCGACTGGGTGCCGGTTCGTCTCTTTCCAATGCACACAATAACCTGTTTAAGCAAATCTGTTATTGTGAGCATTTTACTTTATGTGATTAGGGGCCTGATGATGGAACGAGAAATACCGTTCCGAAACGTTGCCGGTCAACGAAGATTAGGTTGAACCTCAATTCCAGTGGTTCGTATGAACGATGTTGAAGCCTTCGGAGGAAAGGGACTAATCAGCACCCAGTCATCACGAAGACGAACTCGATGTGTACCTGAAAATGGGGATCAATCGGATCTTTGCGAGACTGATAGTGCAAAGTGACAACCTACGAAAGCAACTCGTGGAGGGTGACGCTCGCATAGCGCGATCATTCCAAAAAATCTGACAGAGATCTATTACTTTCTTATTTATTCGAATCTGTGCTCTAGATAATTGTTGTATTGTTTATTTTTATGCTCGCACATGGAATGCGCTGACTCGAGTAGCTAATCTAAATTTACTGAACACTTATTTACGTAAAATGCTTTTCATTATGTATTATGCAACTTTGGGTTCAGTATTTGCATCTGTGTTTTCCTTATTCATTTAATGTATAAGTAGAATTGTGGTGGAAGGACGAGGAGATTTATGTAGATGAAAAGGTATAATTTGGAATGCAAGTATCTTCACGTAGCAGAACTCAGTAGATTATGTAAACTATGTGGTTCAGAGCGAGGATGGCTGCAGTATGCTGTACCTTAAGTTATAAGGTATATATTCCACGGTGTAAGATGTATATATATTTATCATTCTCTGGGCGTAGTCGTATTTATATTTGCTGAAATTGTGTAATCATCCATCACTGGTGAAATGGTCTGATCGTTGGCATATTGGGAGTTGTGCCTTAATGATTTGTTCGGTTATACTGGTGTTCCTAACCCGCTTTTAAACTTCCTCAGACAGACCAGGCTAATTAAATGAGGTTAGATCATTTTAATCTCAAGTCTCCACCAGTTACGGGAGACAAATTTTTCATTTACAGTCCGCACTCATTTACATTGCATTGCTATGCGTCGTTGAAGCGTCAGTATAACTTTATTATTATTATAATTTAGCCATAGAAATTTCCAATGTTATGACTATTTAGCCCTAGCCACTTGTATCGACAGTAGAATTTTTCCGTATTCTGCAATTGTTTATGTCAAAAAACTGTTATATTGTTCCGCTCGATTATGCTTTAGTTCCAATGAAAGCTATCTCCCAAGTGTCAGAGCCTAATTCTCGCCATAATAAACACACTGGTCTCTTCAGCCTTGGTTTTTCCTCGAGTAGTCCAACAGGATAAACTTTAGATTTAGATAATATTGCTCGATGCACTACTGGAGGTCGTTGATCATGAGTCGTCCTCGTATGGGTAATTGTTCGTGTGATTTTTTACATTTATGTATCATTTTTCAGTTCTGGCAGTGAGTTAGACAGTGACGACAGTGACTGGGACAACGTTGGCGAGGCGGATGCCGAAGAGTTCTTCTCTAACCCTTGTGAATTATCCTCTAATAAATGTTTGAATGCAGGATCTGATTCGGATGTTGGCTTTGTTGCGAATGCTAAGGAAATAAATAATCGTAAAAATGAAGGAGAGAGAATATTGCATGTTACGAATAGTTTTGAGGCATTAACACAAATTTCCAGCAAAGCGTTAGCTCAACCACCAGTAACTAAAGCAAAGGAAATTGATCAGAACACGAGTGGAGATGAAGAACTATGCGATCTCACAGAAGAGGAGCTTCTAGCATTTATGGATGAAACTTCTCAGAAATCAATCCATGAGGGGTTGAAAAATAAAAATTCGAGATCTAATATTTTGGGTAAGTGTAAACTAGTCAACTTTTCAGCATATTTAATCTTGCTAAAGTTTAAATACAAAATCGGGCAGAAGTTCGCGCACCACCACTCACAGTCGATGTATTGATCATATAGTTAATTAAATGTGAACAATGCCAGGAAGCCTATATATGACATCATCATTTGGCCACGTGACCAAGTTAGAAGACAAAACGAACAGACGTGAAACAAAAACAATCGCCTTAATGTTATTTGAATGTTTTCATTAAATACATTATACTAATGAGTTACTTGCCAGTTTAGTAGCAGTTTTTTCATAAGCAAGTTATCTTGTATAGACTATATATTTTTTATCTTATTTTATTTTATTTCTATCTCCTACTACACAATTGCATATATGTATATATATATTTATAATAAAGAAGAAAGAACACATTAATAACAAAGTGGATAAAGGCCATTTATTTCGTGAAAACTAATCATCGTTATACAATTATACATTTATATACGTTCTGGGTTTTCAATTGATTATGCTAGTGGTAACAAATCTGACTCACTTTTACTTCTGTTTCTTGTTTTGGCTGGTTCGTAAGTGTTTATGCGTTTGTGTTTGTGTGTGTGCGTGTTTGCATGTAAAGGTCATTCTCGAAGTATTGCAAAGTGATGTCTGAGATCTGGTCATTATTGTTTTGATGGCCGGAGAATTAACCATTTGTGCGCATTGTTCGCTGTTACATGTACGAGTGCTATTTTTCCCAGTGTAGTTTATCGTTTCACCTTGTTGCGCAAATTTGTATTTTGCACATGGTAACAGCGCCAGTGTGGATTGCAGTGTTGAACGCTCATTGTTTGGAAACTTCTGTCACCGTATGCGTCTCTGTTATTTCCTCTTCAGTTTGTTGTCAATCCGATTGCATTTTTGTTGATTCTAGTCGAGGGCCTGTTTGGTCTTGACTGGATACTAGTAGATTGTTGGTGAATTTCGTTATTCTTGGCCAGTCGATTAGAATATCAAGTTGATGAAACTTTTGAATATTAAGGTCAGGTGCTTGTTGTTTTATATAAAGGGCTTCATAAATAAATAATAATTTTTCTGATTTTGCTTTATTTAGAATTGTGAAATTAGTCGAATTGACAGGGTGCCCCGTTGCCAATATATGATCGGAAATAGCTGATTTTTCTGACGGTGCCAAGCCTTTGTTAATCAATTTCTGTGGCAAATGTTGCTGGATTCTGCCTATCAATTTCTTCTTCGTACGCCCGATATATGTGCTACCGCACATGACATCAAATACCTCATATTACCATGTACGAAAACGTGCAATTTACATTTGAAGGGATATTCTACCGCCAGATCAATGGTGTAGCTATGGGAAGTTGCATCGCACCCCTCCTGGCAGATGTATTCATGTATAATCTTGAACAACAAGCCTAAAATGTATAATTGATCAGTGCGCACTCTACAAAAGGTATGTAGACGATATCTTGTTGTTCATCTCAGAAGCAGCAGACCCTTCCGAAATCCTCAACAAAGCAAATGGTGCCGATCCAGACATCAAATTCACTCTCGAAGTAGAGAAAGACGACAGTTTTTCATTCCTTGACATCAAACTCAATCGAGAAGAAAACGGGGATTTGACACTGGCCATATATAGAAAATCCACTTTCACCGGACAATACATTCACTACAACAGCAGTGTGCCAAAATCCCACAAAAGAAACTTAGTAAACAACTTAGCAAACAGAATCAGGAAGATCTGCTCTGAACACAAGATTGAGGAAGAACTGGGCTACCTCAGGAAAATTTTGCTAATGAACAACTACCCAGAGCGTTTCATTGATGTCAACATCAGACCACGGCAGATTCGTACTAGAGAGGATACCGCCAAGCAGGTTTTCCAAAACTTACAATTTAGAGGCAATGTACCAACCTCAATAACTGCACGGTGGCTGAATAGAATAGCTAAGGAAAATTTTCCCAGCTTTAAAGTTTATATCACATTTAGTACACAGAGAATCATGAGGTTGGATGCCAAAGATCAATTGCCAATTCTCCACAAATCAGTCATAGTCTACAAATTCTCATGTATGTGCGGTAGCACATATATCGGACGTACGAAGAAGCAATTGATAAGCAGAATCCAGCAACATTTGCCACAGAAATTAATTAACAAAGGCTTGCCACCGTCAGGAAAATCAGCTATTTCCGATCATATATTGGCAACGGGGCACCCTGTCAATTCGACCAATTTCACAATTCTACATAAGGCAAAATCAGAAAAATTATTATTTATTTATGAAGCCCTTTATATAAAACAACAAGCACCGATGGTGTATTTCGCCTTGCCTGGATGCCAGTAAATTGTTGTTGAATTTTGTGATTCATGGTCAGTCGATTATGAATATCATGTTGATGAAATATTTGTATGTTTAGGCCAGGTGCTTGTTGCTTTATATAAAGGGCTTCGCATATATAATAATTTTTCTTTGTGTAGTATTGAGAATATCTGATCGGAAGTAGCTGAATTTCCTGACGGTGCCATGCCTTTAGTAATCAATTTCTGCGGTAAATGTTGCTGGATTCTGTTGATCTTTTTCCTCCTTGTACGTCCAGTATTTATACTATCGCAAATAAATGAGAACTTGTAGACTACGAATGATTTGCATAGAATTGGCCCTTTATTTTTGGCATCCAACCTCATAATGCTCTGCGTGCTAAACGTGATATTAACTATAACACTGGGAAAATTCTCCTTAGTTATACTATTTAACCGCCGTACAATTATTGCTGATGCTGCCATGCTTTAAAGCTGACTTGGCTATAATGTTGTTGTGTAGGGATTAGCTTGCCTCATTTCTGTGTGCTTCTGAGGTAAATATATCTATCTGTCCTAGATCCTTCCGCTCATAACTCACTATCATTTAAAAAATATGTTGTTCTAAACTTTTATTTTTAGCATTATTATTCATTTATTTGATAACTTATCGTTGCTTCTAGCTTTATGCTTCCTTGTCTCTTGCTTTTAAACCAGTGAGTGTCAATTACTAAAGAAATGTTGTATTACTTTCTGTGATCGTCGTAATGACTAGGTCATTCGTTGGATCTGATCGTTATCTTGTGATCGCCACTAGCTGATTGAAACTGCAATCCTTGTGGCTGCCCGTATTCCGCGCCACAACCAGTGCACTTGAAATGGTGAGAAACGCTCTAAAATCTTTCAAGTTAGCCTAAACCTCCGTTAGGCTGCTGTACCACCTACAGCTGATCGCGGATTTAACTACATTCAAAACGCAAAAAATTTTAAGCTGACCAAGCCTGAGTCAATCTTCTGAGCAAGTGATTGCCTTTTGACACGTGGCAATTGCTACGAAGTTAAAATGTTTTCTCTGTACTAAAAGCTTATTGCTACATGCGCAACTGTTGATTATCACTTCTAGCGTAATGTTGCAAGCAAGTTGTAAACAGTTTAGCAGTGCCTAAGCCTTTTTCGAACTGTACGCCAAAATCGGACGCATTATCTCTGGTCATTTTGGCAAAGTTTAACTCTTGCCTTCAGTTGATTTAGTGCAGCTTCTCAAGCATTCGTGAAATCTCCTTCATTATTCACATATAATAAACAATGTGGATGGCGACGATGTGACTATTGATTTTGTTTCGCGGTCGATATTAAAATACATTACGAGGCCTGCTGTCTCTAGATTGAACACTCGGATTGGTGGTCCCTACGAACTCAAGTTCGCTGCATTAGAAGTGAAGTAAGGCTAGAAGGAGCTTGTTGTCACAATTGAAAGTGAAGAGTTCGCCCCACTATAACGAAAGTGTGCCGATTGTGATACCAATCAAAATAGACGATCAGCATTCCAACCAATTGTATTGATATCTCGAGAGGATTCGCATACAATGACAACTCAAGTAGATGCTTAACTATGACTTCGATGCGTAGACAAAATTCATTCACTATGATGTAATATCGAGTCGTGCCACTGGCATCGGTAGGCTACCGTCTTTGACTATCTAGGCTAATTACTTTCAATTCGGTCGCGCGCTAGTTCTTATGCTGAGCTATGCTTAATGATGTGCCTCTGTGAAAGTCGTTCTACCAAGTTAGGCTTGTTATGATTATCCACCGACCTGTGACTACATTTAATTTGTTGTTCAAACACTTTTGAGATCGGCTATTTTGCGCAGATTTTTGCTTTAGCATAAAACAAGACCTTCTACAGTTTGCGTTACACTTTCAATATATAAAGTGGAAAACTATTGTTTATATTTTTCTGTTTCTAGACGTTGGTGTGAACGCCTTGTTTGAATCTAATAAGGTTAGCAACACCGGTCTGGACGTGGATGCGTCAACGCAAAGGACAAAGTGCACAGCCTTGAGCCTTGGAGATGAGTTAGACAGTGACGAAGAAGCGGCGCTGGAAAGAGGTGGCCTCAGAAAAGCTATTGGCAACGGTAAAGCCTTCTAGTCATTCGTCGTTGCACAACATGCACAATATGTACACATTTGGCAAGCATTTTACTGAGTTTCAATTTTTTCAGCATAGAACGGTTATTTGCCTCCCTTTAACATGGTTTTGCCGGTGTAGCAGGTATTCAGAATGGTTGTTTTTCTCGATTTTATAAAATCTTTGTCGGTACCCATTACAAGCTCGGCATATATTACTGATAATGAGTTGGTTTCGTAGTCATATCGAAAAATATCTATGAAGTTGTCACTAATACTGCTCTATTTTACATATGTATAGGTGATTGCATCGTCCAACTATCCCACGTTTGTTGGCCAAATATATAGTTGGTGTTGGGTTTAGTGTCGGCTCCCACTGATGAGTTGCCCGTAAGCAATATACGAATGTGTGCAAGAAATAATAATGTTTGTCCATTTTAACTTTGGCATTTCCTTTTTGTCTTGAACCGATTTTTTACTAGATTCACAAAATCTAATACACAATTGACACGGTATTTCGCGTTTGTTCCTGTTTATATTCTGGCTTAGCCTTCACATTAAGAAGTTTTTAGTTTTTATGTCTTGATTTTCGACGAAAAATAGTTTACAGAAACAAAATTTGAAAATTATATTTGGCTTCATAATTGCTACAAATCCTTTTATCTCTACGTTACCTACTCATACTCAGCATTATTGAAATATTTTAGTTGATTTTAATTATTGTAAGATGCTAGAAAACAACATGTGGACATGTACATGATAAGCATAGCATATTTATTAACGAAATATTTCATTTTAGACCTGGAGGTTGTACCAAAGTCAGCATGAAATGATCACATACAGCATTATATATGCTTACTACTACTATTATTTACTATTTTTACTACTATTACTATTTCTACAACTACTACTACGACGTCGGCTTCTACTACTACTACTACTACTACTACTACTATTATTATTATTATTTATACTAGTACAGCTACAATTAAAAATGCTACTACTACTACTACTACTACATCTGTTACTATTACTAGTACAACTACTATTGCTTGTATTAATATTACTAAGTATTGATACTGCCACTCTTACCAATACTACCACGACAACCACAACTACTACTATTACTACTACTACAACTTATATTACTACGAATATTACTATTGCTAATAATACTATTACTATTCCTACTACTACTACTACTACTACTTCTATTAAGACTTCTGTTGCTACTACTAGTGCGACAACTCCTAGTACTTCTACTGTTATTAATATTGGTACTAGAACTACTACTACTACTACTAGTACAACTGTTACTCTACAACTACTACTATTAATACCATTACTACTACTGCTACATCTGCTAATACTCATACTACTACTACTACTATTATTATTATTACAACTGCTAACTCTGATACTATTTATGCTGCTATTACTAGTACTAGTACTATTAACACTACTACTAATTTACAAATTTGCACCAGCATAAAATAGTAATCCCACCCAGCTTTATAACCATGAAATACGTAGTTATTTGTTCGTTGAAATAAAAAACGGTTACTTTAATCAAGGTTGCGGTCTTGATATAAACATCTGACTCATCATGTACACACATTTGTCAGTATAAACTGTGTACTGTATAGTGTAGAACGGGCAATTCATCCAGCAGACCGGTTTCATCCTTATTGGGAACTCGTCACGTATTGGCCAGAATTTGGCGCAGACAGGGCTCGAACCTGGGCGCGTCTGCTTCGTCGTCTGTGACTCTAACCGCTGAGCCACCCTACCGTACACTACACGCAATTCTCAGTTATAAACTAACTAATCTTTTTGATTATCCATTCCTTCAGGTGAAGCCTATGTGGCATCTCTTTAGACCTAAATTTCCAACTAGCTACCGCCAATCTGACAGTGGATGAAGAATTCTCAATGAGGACGAAGCTCCAGCACTACTTTATAAAATATTTAGTTTGTACTCACACGTGTACATATAATTGGATTTGTGTTTATATCAAGCTGGAGCCCTTGATTTAGATAAATCTCTTTTTATGTAATTGACTACTGACACTAAGTAGGATAATAAAAGTTTCTGTGTATTTTTATTTTTTCTATATATACATTGCAGTTGACTATGGTGGCCTCTCAGAAGAAGGTGCTAGTATTTTACGCAAACTTAAAGACGTCAGCAAGCAGCGCTACGAGCGTAGAGTTGAGCGGCATGTGATGCAGGCGATAGCCAAATCCGAATGTGATCAAGTTCTTGGTCAGCTGAACGAAAGTGCTGATAAGATTAGCGACCGCAGCGCCAATGAAGAAGAGTTAGCTGAGGCGGCGAAATCGGCACAACGGGAGATGGCGTTAGCCGTCTGTGAACAACGTCGATTAAAAGCCCGTTCGTTTTTCGTTTTTCAAAATTCGAATTTTGCATCTATCAATTCCTAACGTTTATTTAAATTTTACCAAGTGGTTGTGAAATATTAACAAATTCAACATTTTGATGGTTTATAATGTTCAGTTCATTTTAGCTTTAACAATTTTTCCGAAAGGTTTCGTTTCAATCGTTCCTTTTCGGTCATTTCGTATTTTCTTTTTCAGCTGTTTATGCTGAATCGAAATTTTGCCAAATTCTTTAAGTTGCGATTTATATACTTGTCAAATTAATTGATGTATAATACGGGAAATTTGTCTGAGAAATTTTGCCGCCTTTACACAAATTTTATCATCATCACCATCACCACAATCACCATCATCATGGCTACCGTCATCATCATCATTGCACACGGCAGTAAAACACCAATTAGAATCTTTTGCTTAACTAATGCGTACCAGTAACAAAAATAAATATTTACTAATTAAAATAATCACGATGATAATAATTATAACCATAATAATAATAAATATAATCTAAAACCTAATATTTTGAAAGAAGACGGATTTATAAAGTTGTGGATCTAGTCTAGATGAAGATGCCTATCTTGACTTCACACAGAACGAGTTCGCCTACATCTCTGCACAACGTAGTCTAAATCAGGTCAATTTGAAGGCCAAGTAAAATTGGCGATAGAGCTTCATTATCACCTTCATCAAAATCATTATCATTATTAATAGCACCATCATCAGTAGCACCAGATTCATTCTCATCATGAGCATAATCATCGTCATTATCATCTCAATCATCGTAAACTGCGGTACAACAATTTAAAAGTGATGCTTAACTAAAGTATGACCATGACAAGAAGAAAGTATTAACTAATTAAATAATAATAGTGATAATAATAATAATCATGAAGATAAAAAATTAATATTGTAAAACAAAATGTTTTTAAACAAGAATGACTTATCAAGTTGTGTGTCTAGTATAGATGAAGATGCCTACCTCGACTACACACAGAACGAGGTTATCTCGACCTCTATTCAATACAGTTCACATTGAAAGTCAAGCCAAATTGGCAAAGGAGCTTCATTGTGGCTGGTACTGCATCGTTTCATAAGCAATATCGAGCTTCATAATTAACGCTTCCAATCTTAGAGAAAAAAATTTATAAGCAATCTGCAACGAAGTCTCCACCAAGCATGATTTGATTCCAACCAAGAACTAAATAACCTTACGTAGAAGGTAGAAATCAGTACACGAACATAGTATGCAATCTAGATGAAGGCATTATAAAGGTTTCTATTTGGCGCATTTTGTGTTAACGTAACTGCACTGTTCACTCACGAGTGATGAGGGGACACCACTTGTACCAAATTCCCAAGAAACTCCATGAATGGAGCCGGCTTATCCTCCAAAAGGAGTCAGCCGCAGTAAATTTAAAAAAAATTAAATTACTGTTCACTCACGGATTAGATCTCAATAGCTTCGTTTTCAATAACAGCTCAGCCCTTTAGCATTTACATAGTTCTACTTCTCTTTTTTCCTCAATATTTATTTTCTTATTGATAGATAACGGCTGGATTAGGGCCAAAATTGGTGCTCTGAAATGATAAATAAAAAACTTTCCCTCAACTAATTATTTCTGTTTTGAAATACGAGCTTTAATAAAAATCATTGTACCCTCCTGTGTGCAAAAATAAAAAGAAATTTTATCAGATACACGAAAAATTTCTTTCGCATAATCTCCTCAAATATCTAATAATGAACATATCTTTATATATAAATTGGAAAGCAAAACAAGATAGAAATATGTGAACATAGAGAGAGTGTGAAAAACGGAAACCAATCAATTGCGTGCGTCACATCCAGTTCAAGCTCAATGCCTGTAATGCTTCTTCTGCTTGCATAAATCCGGCTGCAATTTGTTTATCCACATACGAAGCCTTATGGATTTAACTGTAATTAGGCAAGTTTGCCACACGTTCGTCGTTACCTCGCCGTGTTTGGAAATAGATCTTTTTGTGTTTTAATTAATGTGCAAAAACATGCTTAACTACAGTTGTTTTTATTATGTTTTATTCCTATGTTATTTTATTTTCCTTTTCAAATCTATTTGACATTTGAAGTAGCCAATTTAAGTAGAGCTTCTGCAACTGATCTTGCTGGTGTTGTCCAATTTAAGAAGTCGGATGGAATCTCAATATCCACTGCTATGACACCAACCAATGCTGATACTGTTGACAAATCAAGTACTAATGAACCTTCGGACTATCTGATTGCAGTGCCAACTAAACTACGAATTTTGTAAGTACTAAATTTATTATTTCTAATTAATTTATGATATAGACTTTCAATTTTTCGTTTTGTCCTATTCACTCTTTGCAACTTGGTTATCCGTAAAGATGGATTCTGTTGTTAGTAATAATTTTAGCACTTTTAGTATTTAAAAACATCCTTTGAAATTGCAGGAATTGTTTATTATCAATATTAGTCAATAAGAATAATGGTGCAGTCATCTGAGTTCTCAATAATTGCCGGATTTTCACGTGTAATTTTTAGTTATCATTATGCGTTTTTCATTGATTCTGTTCTATTTATGCTAATCCTACCTTCATTTACGAATACTATTACCATTATAACGCACTAGACTCAATTATTTGTGGTATCATCTAACTGGATCACGTCGCTGTTTATTACCACCAACCATAAGACATTAGGATTGGTTAAATCATGAATCAATTAGTCCTGTAGATAAACATGGTTTTTATTCTGTCTAATAGGCGTAGTCTGCTGGAATCCTCCCAGAGGAAGAACGAAATATCTGCTCCCTGTTAAGCGAAACCAATTTAGTACAGTCCGTTTCGTCGTATTGTTTTCGTTTTGTGAATATTTCAGCATACATTTTTCGCACAAGGAACATTTTTTCCAGATATCTATCGTGTAAGTTAGTTCGTTTACATGTCTTGTGTTGTAATATTTATTATATTGTCGACTTATTGCCATTGAATACGCTGACATTGTTGTTCTATTGCATAAAAGGAAGACGAGCTTCAGAGAGCCATTAACTCTGCTCAAGAAGTATCTTCTTATTACGATATAGAGCTAAACACTTAAAAATGGCTGTTATGGCCCATTTTTATCCGAATTCTAAGATCGTGCTGAATGGCGTCATACTGCTCGTCGTAAAGCATTTCGTTTTCATAGGATCTCTAACGACGCACGAGGGATCGTCTCCTGACGAGATTATCATACAGGTGATAATTATGGAAAATTGTCTAGACCTCGATAGAATCACCCGTCTATTTCACTGAACACCATATCCAAGGTCTTCAAGTCAAGCATACTTTCGGAGCTGTTTTGTACTACGGAAATTTTGCAGGTGACACACTATTGCTGCCAACACCTGGACAGCTTTGTTAATAGATGTATTCGCCCAATTTAATTTAAGTCAGTGAAAGCTGAACTTCTAGAAGCATTAGTCATGAGCAAATTTTTCGCACCATCCATCACTATTGAACCATGTTTTTGAACGTCACCAGCCAACTCCATACTCCCTTCACCAGTCCAGCGAAACAGCTTCGTGGGTTGGCTGGACTCGCTGGAGAGGTGGGCTAGCCATCTCTTTGCCAGACATAATTATTCGCGGTAATTGTCACTTGATCACGGCGCACTGTTCGCCCACTAATTAAGAGACTATTGAATAGGCTAAATGTGTGTGAGTCTAGTGACAAACGGTTCCTTGGTGAAGCCTAATTAATTATGCTTCATTAGCATTGGCTTCTGGATGCTAACTTGCTTAAGATCTAGGTCTCTGTTTGTTCCTTATTTTACATTCTGCTGTACAAAAGGTCTACAATTTTCCTTTACCTTTTAGCAAAATACCTCGTCATAAATTATATTATTTCTAAATTTAGACGGTGATGAAAAACAATGCAATAACGTTGAGTAAAGCTGTTGGCGAGATACTGACTTGCAGTACATAGTTTTGCCTATGGAGGAATAAATTATCTCAATTCCATTTGAACTCCAATTAACACATAACTGAATGAAGCTTGATAGTGTCGGGTTTTATGCTGATTATTAAAAGTCTGTAGCTTTGAATTCCAAAACTTTTGAAAAAATACTTTTGCAATAGACAACAAATTTAGACTGCAATAAAAAAATGTGTGTCGTATAGCCTAACCATACTCATTAAACGTTTTGGCAATTGATATACACATTTTTGTCAGTCATCACTGCGTACCTTCAAATTATGGTTCGTGCAATTTTAGTTCTCTTCAAAAGAAAGATAACAAATCGTGGAGCTACGGATAATGTTAGGAAATGTATTAATTGATATTATTAAATCGTATCTTCGATAATGACGACTTCGGTGTCTCGTTGGACTCTAGGTATATAAAAGAGGATATATAGGCTCTCCATCTGGAGGACGTAAGTCAGGATATAACTAAGAATTGTGTGTGGTGTGCGGCAGAAGTGGCTCAGCGGTTAGAGTCGTTGAAACAGACGTGCCCAGACTCGAGCCCTGTCGGCAGGAAATTCTGGACAGTATTTAGTTTTCCCAATAAGAACAGAACCGGTCTACTGGATGAATTAAATGAACATTGATTGCGCGTGCGGTGGTAACAGTTACTTTAATCAACCAATCAATTGTGCATATCACATCCAATAAAAGCTCAATGCTCGAAAATGCTACTTCTGCTTGCATAAATCGGGCTGCAGTCTGTTTATACATAAAGCTTCTTATGTGTCTTACTCCTTTCTGTTATTACAAATAGTAATTATCTTAAATGGTACCTTTGGAGAACATATGTGTGTGGTTTAAACGATTTGCTGCGCAATTGAAGACTTTTATTCACTACTAAATTTAAAACGCGTTTAGTTTGCAATGTTATCTCATTCGAGTAATTAATCATATGATCGATCGCCCTACGTATGTTGATCGAAAACTTGCGCATGTATATTGGTAAATAATATTTGTTGTCGACATTAGCGGCTGTTTCTCTTCGATTGCTGGTAAAGACAAGTGTGTTACCTTAAATAACACTTGTAGTTTGGTTGCATTATATGTGTGTGTTAATGCCGCTTCAGCTTTCATTTTTGCACTGTAGGAAACTGAGTCTCTGCTAAATGGGACGTTTTGTTAAATTGCTTTCTTGTTCCGAAATACGTCTGTTTCTGTTGAATTTCTCTTTTGATAATTGACAATTAATTGTCTAGGACGGCTATTAGACATTAAATTGCTTATTCCTTTAGAATATTCGGTCCCTTTTTAATCTAGACTAATCAACCTGTCAATTCTTGAAAAAATGGCTGTGAAATGTTGATAATTTATATTGAAAAGGCGCGAAACTGCTGTATTGCAAATTCCGTGCAAACTATGCAGATTTATTGTAATTTGTTCTATTTAATTTAATTCACGTACCGTATGTATTGAACACATTTACTTGTGTCACTCCTTAATGATGTATTCTCCAGATGGCCTAGGAAAATCTCAGCCAACACTGGAGGTAGGGGGCTCCCCATTGCGATATCATCATTCGGTTTATAGATGCTTCAATGAAAACGAAATTGTGCGTCTTTTGTGTTTAATAAGATAAGTTTGCGTAGAGTGTGACCTGGCACGGCAAATGTTAATGTCTTTTTCTACCGCTTGGACTGTCAATGGTTTCGTAAATTGGAACGTTTTGTAAACAAATACGTAACATCAAAAGATACCATAATATTTCTTTACACACTTAGACCTTGAAATCTGTTGACAAACGCAAAAGAATAGGCGACCGAATAGTTACCCAGTAGTTTGCGCAATGGTTCCAGTAAACGAATTAACCATTTAGCCAATGCCTGGAACAGAGAATTGACAATTGATTATATTAGTCTCGTAGGACAACCTTTTTGTGCGTTTTTAGTAATCCGTACATTGTTGGTGTAGATGATCCAACTAGTTTAGGCTTCTGTGTAATGTTTTCATGAATTAAACAGATATCTGTCAATATCTTAATTTCAGTTATTACTTTGCGATCTTGACGGGCAAATTTTGTGTCTTTATTCGGCATATTTTCTATATTTCGTATATAGTCAGATTTGTCCATTTAAACAACGCTCTTGTCTTTATCGGCGCGTATTATTTTGATGTCTGCATTTCTGCTGAAATCTTTAAGCGCATCTAAAGGTCACTTTTTCAATGCATGCTGTTCTGTGCCTTGAACTAATTTTTATAATCTATAATATTTGGTTCTAAGTCGGCAGTTTGTTCAAATAGCAACTCAAAAACTGCCTAAAAATCAACATCGCATTTATCAGAAGGATGAATGAAATAATTTCGGACCATAGACAATGTCTCCATTGTTATCTGATCGATTGGGATTTTTGATAAGTTAAGCACGCGTTTATTAATATCGTTTGGTATTAAATCACAAAATTAGTGCACATTTAATGCAGCTAAATTACGAGTACTATTTAAGGTAGTACACTTGCCTTTAACAGCAATTAAAGAGAAACAACCGTTAATGTCGACATAAAATATTAATTACTAGTACTTGCGCAAGTTGTTGATCAACCAGACGGTTAATTACTTGAATGACAGAGTATTGCAAGTTAACCGCCTATTTTAAATCAAATGTTGAATAAATGTCAGCAATTTCGCAACATATCGTTGAAACCTCACACGCATGTTCGCAAGACGTAGCATTTAAGATAATTACTAAATGTCATAACAGAAGGGTGTTAGCCATATACGAAGCTTTATGGATAAAGAAAATGTAACCGGATTTATGCAAGCAGTATAAGCATGTTCAGGAATTGAACTTGAACTGGAGGTGATGCATGCATTTGATTGGTTGTTCCCTTATTTCACACTCTCCATGTTTACATTTTTCCATTTTTGTTTGGCCTTACAATTTATAATTAAAGAGATATTCTTTTGTAGATACTTGGAAAGAATTGAAAAAGAAACGGTTTTTGTATAGGATAACATTGCTTTTTCTTTTCGCACATTAGAAGGGTACTATGAATTTTATTAAGGCTCGCATTCCGAAAGAATATATATATATATATATATACATATATATATATATATATATATATATACGCATTGAAGTATGATCTTTTTGGTTTTGATCTCTGATGGTAATCACGTCATAGACGTTAGTTTTGCAATGCTATGCAACTGGTTAAGTTTTATGTTTTTATCTTAACTCTGCAAATTTTTTTTGGAACATTATGTTCAGCTTCGCAATCAATGATTGCTTTGTTGTATTGTGTCGCTTTGCTTACATTATAAACAATTTGTACAATATGTGTACAGTTTTTATCTGAGTTATACTGTGCAGTTCGCATTATAATTCGTGACCTTCTGTCCTTTTATTATCCATAGCCCATCATGAATATTTCGATGCTTTTGCAGCTGTGAAGCATATTTCATAATTCTGATATACTGTTGTCTGTGATGCCGATGATGAATTTGATGAGGATTCTGATGTTGAAGAATATTTTTCCCCGAAACTTGTTGTATTATAAAACGTTAAGGCTTAATTTCATTGGTTCTTGCGCTTCTCGACCGCTGCGTTACAAGTCGTCGAGGCAGCATTGTGTTTTGAATTCCACAATGAGTTCATTAGGAATTGTTAGAAAACGTGAAAATTTTTCAAAGCGCAGATCCTGTGTCGTTGCGAATGATTTTTCATGCTCTGAACTGATTGATTGTAAATTTAATTTCTATCTTCTGTAGTCCTGGCTAGTCAAAGAAGTTGCCTAATACAGATTTAACAATGACCTGAAGTATGCACCGCATAAACTATCTTTTTCAGGATTTATGTTAAACTAATATTGTATTTATGTATTCACCTGTTTATACTGTCATGTAATGTTTTAAACTTGTAAATGAATTGATAATTCAGTCGTCCGAGAATATCTTCAGAGTTATGGCATACTCGGACAGAGTCTCGCCGTGTCTTCGGTCTAGCCGACTTCATGCGGGAGTTAGCCTGTGGTGGGCACAACCGTTTGATCGTGAACGCCAGTTCCGGTGCAAACAGATGGGCAGCTCAACAACAACAGGGAGCTTCATCGTCGAATAACACGGATCAGTGGGTGCTAGTGGCTGTAATTGGTGGCAAGTCACCACCAAAACGAACTAAAAACGATAAAGTATTTTCGATTTGGCGTCTGACAGACTTGGATTCTGTGGGTACTTCGGCGCCTTCTTCATCCGGCGCCGGTGGTGTAAACTTTTTTCTCTTCGGTGGCATACACGAGGCCCTTTGGAAGGAGCCCGAGGGTAGTGTAATCGCCATACTTAAACCCCGTGTTATGAACAATTCCAAAGACGTGAGTACCTGTCCTTAGCTTCTTGTTTCGATTTTTGTTTGATTGGAATTTTTCATTAGTAATCTGCTTATATAGGGCTACTACTACACAGCGTTACACCAGCACAATACACTGATGGTTCACTGACGTATAACTTTGAAATTCAAAGCTATGCTTGGGCTTTAAATGAACGCTAGGTCGCCTATTCCTTGTGAATTTGCATTAGCATAACATGCCAAAGCTTCACTTTCACATAATCATTGAACTTATATTTACGCATGTCTGTAAAACACCACTAGGTCACTTATTCCTAGTTGTGGATTTGAAACTGTGTTAATCTAACTTCTGAATGACCTACCTGGCATAAAAAATTGTAAGCGCAAAAACTCCTTCTGTTTAGCCTAATGAGAAATTAAAACGCACAAACCGGCGCAATAACGTCAAATTGAAGCCTTCTACAGCATTGCACTGACGCATTATGCAAATTTTACGATATATTATAACAATTCTGTTCAACTAATTTTTGCTCCATAGCAAGTATGGTACATTCATCGAACGAGACTCCTGAATTTGAGGACGTTTTATGGCCGTAAACGAAATGATTGCGAGTGTACATATAATAACTGGTGTCCTATACATAACATGTTGTGTTCAATTGTCGTTTTTACTGTGTTCATTGCGAAGAAAATTTTCTGAACGGTTGGCGACCATATATATATATATATATATATATATATATATATATATATATATATATATATATATATATATATATGTATGCATGTATGTAAGTATGTATGTATGTATTAATGTATGTATTTATGTATGTATGTATGTATGCATGTATGTATGTATGTATATATTTATATATGTATGTATGTATGTATGTATGTATGTATGTATGTATGTATGTATGTATGTATGTATGTATGTATGTATGTATGTATGTATGTATGTATGTGTATATGTATGTATGTATGTATGTATGTATGTATGTATGTATGTATGTATGTATGTATGTATGTATGTATGTATGTATGTATGTATGTATGTATATGTGTATGTATGTATGTATGTATGTATGTATGTATGTATGTATGTATGTACGTATTTATACATGTATGTAACTATGTATGTATGTATGTATGTATGTATGTATGTATGTATGTATGTATGTATAAGCCCCTGGTATTAAAGTGATACAAATCAACTGCATGTAAAAATACAAAAATATTCAGTTGAGTACATTATTCGTTCATATATGAATAAAAGGCTCATTGTGGTAGCCGGAACATTCAGCAGAACTTGTATCCACCGCATTCACTCACGAGATGCTCATTTCCTGTTAGTCTACGTCAGTTACGTCGTAAGTGTAATATATTCATCTATAAAAATATGCTGCAGCGCCTTTTCATAACCTACAAATGGAGTGTATTTCAAAATGTGTTGGAGTTTGTTGGCAATAGCACGCCTATTTTGGCTAAAGTTATTTGGGTTTGTGCGTCAGGTGGACTGCTAGTGTGCATGCCAGTGTGCATTCGAAGAAATAGGCGAGCGAAAAAATAAACTACTGATACTAGCTAACAATAAAGATGACGTCAAGAAGGGATTAAATCATGGTTTAGTATATTTACCATCTGAGCGGACTGGAACATTTTTACATTGGCAGAAACACAGCACAGCGGAATATCAGGATTTAATACCTAAAGATTCACTGCCACAATACCATGGCATCCATCTTTGTGTTGGCTGTAAAACTACATTAGACCACCAAATAATAGTGGGGTTGAACAGAAAATAAGCTTTATTTTTGAAGTTCATTTATCCTTAATAGATAAAGAATTTTTAGACTGCAATAAAACTGACATGTACATATGTCAAATTCAGTATCTACACGATAGCTCCTACTTAAAGTTAGTAGCGTTTGTGAACATACATAAATGCAAAATACAAATTGAAAGCCATAAAAGACCATCGAAAGCTTTAATCAGCATACATGCAATGTACATTTAGTTTATGCTGCGATAGTAATGACAGTGGGAAATATATGTTTTACAACGGGTTACAAAACGTTGTATATGCACCAATTAATAAAAGAATATCAAAGTCAGAATAAACGAAAGGTATAATCCCATGTACATATGCATTTCGTAGTTACTGGCGACTCATCATTAGCAAACTGTATTACACCCTATACCTTCTGTATATTTGACGGCCCAATCCTTTATATGAATGCATATTCAAGTTTAAATGTAATTAACTTCATATAAAGTATTCGACAATGCGATTTTAAATCCAAACAACTATGTATAAATGTACATGGTACCACGTCCGGTACTATGCCATATACCCGCTATATATTTGGTCAAGAAATGTGGGGCATTTTTACGGTTCAATTACCTGTAAATATGTATAATCATGCAGTAATGAAGTTAGCTCCATAACTGCGTGAAGGAATTTGTACCGTCCAACTATCTCGTATTCATTGACGATCTATATGGGCTCCTACTGAGGACCCACCAGTATGCATAAAATATGAGATTATAATTCTCGTCTTTGGCGACCTTGTATTATCCTTCATGTCCCTATCTGAAATAACTTGTTAATTTAAGTTGTTAACGCAGTAGTCTGTTGCGCGGCAATTGATGGCACTCATAGGTCGGTAAAACCTTGATTCCTTTACATCTGCAGGTGCACAGCTTGTCTTTTGTATTGATTAATGGCTTTTCACTGATCTCATCACTCGCAAACCTCCCACAAGTTTGCTGTACAAAATTGCTATTGAACCAAGTTTTTCCGAGTTTTTACCAACGTTTCGGAACCTCCTTGTCACATTTTCAGGGTTAACATCATACTCACAGAAAAGCATCCTGTGGCAAATGTGTTATATATATATATATATATATATATATATATATATATATATATATATATACTTCAATTATTTACTTTTTGTTAAGAAAGTAGCTACAAAATATTGTTTACTTCGAATACATAACACTTTTATGCTTATACTTATTTCATAAAGTGACCTCTTCATTATCTACATAAATGTACTTCAATTTTCAGTCTTCAAGTAGTGGATTCAACCGCGACGTTGGTATTACGGCCGACTCTGCGGTCCACGTCATGGTGTTGGGAGTATCGCCGGACTATGCACTTTGTAAAGCTACCACTAAATCGGGCGAGGCCTGCAAAGCAATTGTAAATCGAGCGGTCTGCCGTTACTGCGATTTTCATGTGAAACAAGCATATATGGCAGCCAGTTCTACCCGAGCTGGGTTCAATACTGCTCAGTTGCCAGTGTTTGGGGCTCAAGTACGCCGCTCACGCAAATCAAATTTACCTGGAGGATTTCCAGATGGATCTCGAAGGTTTACATCATCGTTGCCAACACCCGTCGCAGAGCCGGGTATATTTACTTTGCCAACAGCTGCCAATATCTCACGCTATAATCATGTAGAGCTCAATAGCGACCTAAGTGGCTCTGCCAAGTTAGTTAAAGTACAGAATTCGCTAATATTGTTCAAGTTCGTTTATATTTTTTGAAGGTGTTGCATTCATGCGCACCTGGAATAATTGTAATTACCTGATCTGCGTTTTGACTAACGCAGCTTTCATTGTTCCAGTAATTTTCTTTCATCAAAATATTTCGGCCTTGCTTACCGAAGGCCTTCATCAGTTGCATTTCACGAAACAAATGTTATTTCCTCTAGTCATAATATTTATATACCTCAGACTGACCTTTCATTAGATATTCGCGTGTCACATATGTGTGTGTGTACATTTTCATAACCGTTGTTTTCATCTAACTAATTTCGACCAGAGTGGCTGAATAATGTTTTAAAAAAACGAATAGTTATTGCATGCAATTGATAAATTATTATTCAGCCACTCTGGTCGAAATTAGTTAGATGAAAACAACGGTTATGAAGATGTACACACACACATATGTGACACGCGAATATCTAATGAAAGGTCAGTCTGAGGTATATAAATATTATGACTAGAGGAAATAACACACTTGCTTCATTTGTTTCGTTTATATTTTGTTTGAAATTATATATATACAATGGACATAATAAAAAAATATATCTACGTATACATACATATATATATATATATATATATATATATATATATATATATATATATATACTTTGTTATTAAATGTGTTTTCTCTTCTTAAGTAGTATACTGCATAATATTTATTAATTTTCTTTTTATTAAGTGGATGAGAAATAATCTGGTTTTCAGTTTTATCTCTATTTCTTGTTGATCGTTTTTTTCGGGTTGATTTGTGAGTGCGTTTTTGTATTTGTCTTTGTGTGTTTATGTCTCCTTCCTGTTAGATAAAAAAGTGAAGTTTACGATATGGTTTTTCTTGTATGGATGGGTTGAGTTTTGACCATGTATAGTGTAGAAAAGGCAATTCATCCAGTAGACCGGTTTCGTCCTTATTGGGAACTCATCATGTACTGGCCAGAATTTGTCGCGGACAGGACTCGAACCTGGGTACGTCTGCTTCGGAATCAGGTGCTCTAACCACTGAGTCTATTCTTCCTTTAGGTGGACCTCATATGGCATCCATTTAGATCCCAAATTCCAATTAACCACCCTCAATCTGTCAGTACTGAACAGACACCACATTACATGGGGAAGTGATATTGAAATGAACATATATATAATTAAACGGACATTGGTTGCGCGAGTGGTGATAACAATTATTATAATCAAGGTTGCGGTCTTGATTTAAACACCTGACCCATTAATTACTTACATATGTCAGTATAAACTAAGAATTGTATAGTGTAGAAAAGGCAATTCATCCAGTAGACCGGTTTCGTCCTTATTGGGAACTCATCAAGTACTGGCCAGAATTTGCCGCGGACAGGATACGAACCTGGGCACGTCTGCTTCGGAATCTGGTGCTCTAACCACTGAGCTATCCTGCCGCACACTACACTACACACAATTTTCAGTTATATACTAACTAATGTAACTTGGTTAGTCAATTTTTCCTTTAGGTGGAGCTCATATGGCATCCATTTAGACCCAAAGTTCCAATTAACCATCCCCAATCTGTCATTACTGAACAGACACCACACTACATGGGGAAGTGGTATTGAAATGAAAATTTGTATAATTAAACGAATATCATGCTTCTCTGTTTGTCGATTTTAATGTCAACTTTTAAACTATTGAAATTCGCCTTGGTGATTCCATTTAACTCCCGTGCATTTCTTGAGGCTGGGATGTCTCCTCTAAATTGTACGATTAGGAAAAGGTTTTTGATGGTATCTCCTATAGTACGAATCGTATACGGCCTGATGTGGACATCTTTGAAACGCTCCGGGTAGTTGTTCATCAGCAGGTTTCTTCAGGTAGCATAGCTCTTCCTTGATCTTGTGTTCAGTGCAGATTTTCCCAATTCAGTTTGCTAGGTTTTTTGTGATATTTTGGTGTACTAATGTTGTAATGAGCTGGATCTCCAAGGAGAGCAAGGTATCCTTCTCTATCTCGAGATTGCACTTCGCGTTTGGCTTTTTTATGATATCTGAAATGAACAAGAATAGATCACCATAACTTTTGGCCAGTTATGTTTTTCAGGCTTGTTTGTTCAGGATGGTGCGCGTATGCATCTGCCAGGAGAGGTGCGGTGTAGTTTTTTATGCTACGCTGTTGAACTTTCGAAACAAAATAAATGTAATGAACGTTTTTTATGCTTCAATTATGTTGGTACGTTCAATCTGACCTTGATGAACTTTAATTTACATCACCAACAACGGTATGCTTCCACTAGGCTTAACGATGTATATCTTGAATATGGAGCGGGGAATCGAGTTCAAGTGGAGAAAATTACACCTAGCAGGTGATGGCTGTTCTCTATCTAAGACGGGAAAGCGTGCTATGAGCGTTTTTGAGGTTCAATCATTAGATTTGATCACAGTATTTGTGCCGCCAGTAAACGTTGGAATTCCAATTCTCCGCGATACCAACATACAAAAATCCTTCATGGATGCCAAAGCTTCTACTGATCCACCTTTGTCTCTTGCCGATGATGAGAAAGCTTGAGCAAGCGTCGACTTTTCCACGGACGATGAAACTCCAGAATTCGTTTACATTCTCTGCTAAAACTAGCTGTTCAACATGATTCAACTTGTGCAAAATTCAAATGAAATTGCATATTTGTTCGAGGGTTACGCTATGAAAGGGCAACCAGCAACAGAGCGAATGAATATCAATATTGGCTTGATGTAGCTCACGTTCCAGTAGCAGGGTCGAAACGAGAAGCAGCATACTTTATTCGGTAATGTAGCTCCAGAATCTCTGAAAGCTTTCGTAAAACAAGTTCCAATACGCCTAGGCATTTATTGTCTGTGTACTTATGTATATATGAATATGTACATGTATGTATGTATGTATGTATGTATGTATGTATGTATGTATGTATGTATGTACGTACGTATGTATGTATTTATGCATGTAAGTATGTATGTATGTATGTATTTATGTATGTTTGCGCGTATGTATATGTGTGCGTGTATGCATGTACGTACGTATGTATGTATTTATGCATGTATGTATGTATGTATGTATATACGTATGTGTGCGTGTATGTATGTATGCATATATGTATGTGTGTGTGTATGTATGTATGTATTTGTGTATCAATGTGTGTATGCATGGCAAATATTTTCGGTAATATAGCTGAAGAAAAGATCGATGTGTGTGACCCAATTATTTGTCCTTTCAGGCACGTCCCTTCCAAAAATAGTTGTGCGTGAGGCCTAGATAACTGATTTATTTTGGTATGTTATATATTTCCCGGCAGCATTATCCACTGTCGGCATACTACAACAAATGCATTTGACATTTTGGAAACTAGTTTTCAATAAAGATGCTTTGATGTTCGTATGTTCATAACATGTTCCATTTTTTTGTTACAGACCGTCATCCGCGCGCGTAAAACTCAGCATGGCTAAGCTGACTTCGGCAGGATTTCAGACTGCAGGATCTGCCGCACTAATTGCGAATGAATTAAATATGACGACTGTCGTACCAGTGACTCTACAATCGGATGTTCAAATGAGTAGGAATTTGGCTGTGCGTCCTGGTGGAAACTGTGGAGGCGGTATTGCTGAACAAAATAGACTGCTTACGAGGCAAACCGATTCTCAGTCATTTTGCACTCCGAAGAAGGTAATGCTTAAATAATTTTGTTCCTTGCGCAGTGCTGTCATCATTCATGATGTATCTGCAGTGGTCTATCGCGGGACAATTGGTAGCATTCATAGGTCGATAAAATCTTGATTCCCTTACATTTAAAGGTGTGCAGCTTGCCTTTAGCCTTGATTGATGGGTTTGTACTGGTCCCGTCACTCTGCAGCTGTCCATTATTATATTTTCTGAAATTGTGGTAGATACAATTTGGAAAAACTTGATTCTACTACATTTTCAGAAAAACTAATTTTGAACGGCTTCAGGGTGACGGGATCAGTGAGAGCCCATCGATCAAAACTAAAAACAAGCTGTGCGGCTGGAAATTTAAAGGGATCCAAAGAAGTTGGTATGACTGTTTAACATATATTTTATTCTAGTAATGAAATTGACTTTATACATACGTATAAGTAATTATTTGAAATAATGTACACTGATATCCAAAAATATTTTACTAGGCGCAAATGCTCCTTTAGTAGTTAACGTCTGTTGAACCACCAAAAGTGGCTCCATCATCCTATAGCCGATCCGTTCTCATAGTCTATCTTCTACACTGCAAGCCAAATCCTGTCTTCTCAATCCGACTGGAATGACAGCTCCAGTCCCTACGACGAATGAACACGGTTTAATGTATTTTCTTAATCGAATTTAAAAATCGAAGAATAAAAAATTATTGGTGGCTGATATAACCTCACTATACAACTCTTTAGAAACAAATTAATTAAACAATGTAATAAATCAATTAAAAATTTAGCATGCGAAAAAATTTCAAACAATAAAATTCCAAATAGTGTCTAAGCGTCTCGTTTTCTCTACACTAGCCTAGGCTAGCAAATAATAGAGTAATTGAACAACAATTGATTCCACGGGTGGCGGTAACAATTCTTTAAATCAAGTTTGCGAGCTTGAAGTAAACACAAACCCCATTGTATTTAACCAGTCGTCGAGCAACATAACAAAACTACCGCCAGCCGAAACGCACTGACGCGTTTCGACTTTTTATGATCATCATCAGAGTACGACGGCAAACTGACTAGCGAGGATCAAACCGCATTGCAAACAAAAGGTCGAAACGCGTCAGTGCGTTGCGACTGGCCGTAGTTTTGTTATGTTGTTCGATGACTGGTTAAATTTAATGTGATTGGTGTTTACTTCAGGCTCGCAAACTTGAATTAAAGAATAGAATAATTGGTTGGATAAAGCATACAAACTATATACCCATAGTACAAAGTTCAACTTGTTAAATATAGTTAACATTTATATCGCACGGTGTAATAAACCAATTAAAATTTCCACAAAAAATTCCAAATAGTTTCTACCGGACTAGTTTTCTTTACACTAGCCTAGGCTAGCAACTAGTAAAATAATTGGTCGGATAAAGTATACACACTCTATACCCATAGTACAAATTTGAACTCGTTATATTTCGTTAACATTCACGTCGCTTATAACTTGGATATTCATATTAAAGTACAAATCTACATTTAGTCAGTTGCTTTCTGAAAAATGTAGTGGAATCAGCGACACTATTGCGTTATTCCGAAGGTGCCTTCCCATGATCCCGAATGGGCACCGCCTGTTGAACCACTACAAATCATTTCATCAACATGTAGATGATCCGTCCTCATGGTCTCTCAGGGCCATTCTCGTATACCCAATCCGGCTAGAAAGTCCGTCCAGTCCCAATGAGGAAGAATAGACTGAAAATTGAAAATAAGTGTTGGCTTAGGTAACGTCACTTCACAACTCTCTAGACGTTGGTTTAATAAAGATTGTAATTTAAACAATTTAAATTTTAATATAAATGCCAAGTTCCAACAAGGAAATTACGATTTAACAATGATTGCTTGCGCGGGTGGTGGTAACGATTCTTTAAATCAAGTTTGCGAGCTTGAAGTAAACACCAATCCCATTGTATATAACCAGTCGTCGAACAACAACAAAACTACCGCCAACCGCAACGCACTGTCGCGTTTCGACCTTCCTTGATCATCATCAGAGTAAGACGGCAAACTGACTATCGAGGATCAAACCGCATTGAATATATATGGAAATCATAGTTAGATATGCGGCTCTGACCTCTAGCAGTCTCGCATACATTGACATTGATTGGAAATGTCGGCTGCACAACTTCTATGCAGTCACGAACATTAACTGTTTGCAACTTTCGCCACATATACATATATAGGCCATACAATATAACAATAATTAACTGCGCGGGTGGTGGTAATAATGTTCGTCACTGCATAGAAATTGTGCAGCCGACATTTCCAGACAAGTTCAATGTATGCAAGATTGCTAGAGGTGAGAGCCGCATATCTAACTTTGCTTATATATATTCAATGCGGTTTGATCCTCGATAGTCAGTTCGCCGTCGTATTCTGATGATGATCATGGAAGGTCGAAACGCGTCAGTGCGTTGCGGCTGGCGGTAGTTTTGTTATGTTGTTTGATGACTGGTTAAATACAATGGGATTGGTGCTTACTTCAAGCTCGCAAACTTGATTTAAAGAATTAAATAAATAACTAATAAAATGAAACGCGATAGTTTCTATATGCATCCCGTCAATAAGCACACAAAATATATAAATATAGAAAAGGCTATATAGGCAATTAATTACCGGTGGCGTTAAACTAAAGGCGATTAATTTTACATAAATATATACAACTCTAGACAATAATGTAATAACTGGTGTAATTTTTAACATGTAATCATAGTTCTAACAAGAATATTGCAAATAGTTACTACGCTACTTGCTCTTTCTCTTTATGCCAGTCTAGGTTAACCGATGAGAGAGGAATCTAATACATATTTCTCAATGAAATGGACCTCAGTCACAAATTTATTGTATAAGTTGGGACGAGTTCTTCTTCTTCTTTCCTAATTCTTAGTTGAAGACCTTGCATGTGATGTGTCTTCAAATTGTACTCTGTGAAAGTCTTGCTGTAGTTATATAGTTGAGCCAGGCCCTTTGTTGTCGTTTTTGGTTTCATAATTCTCTTAGGTGAATTCGCGTAATGATGCGGTTGAATAAATGCGGTAGCGAAGTTTTTTTACTTTGTCATTTTGCCTCGTAGCTTACTTTATATAGTTTCTGCGTTTTGTGAAGATGAAGGTGGTTGTGTTTTTGTTTGTTTACTATTTCCCTATAAGCTAGACCAACCTTGTAGTAGTGCACTGCACGTCAGCGTTGAGTTTAGACCTTATATTACATTAGTTAAATAAGTAATTAATAACCAAAACTCTATGTTTTATTATAGCTGTAGCAGCCCGGCTAGACGTGGCATTTACTGTCGTTTTTACTACTGCTAAAAATTGGATTGATAATATTTAATTTATCAATTTATTAAGCAATTAATAGATAAAACATTTATGGAGTATAATTTTAATATAAAGCGCGTATATAGTAAATTTATGATTTTTTGTTCATCCGTTTTTATGCATTTGTAATTTTAATTGAGAAATAAATCATGTATCGAAGTATTCATTTATTATAAAGCGGGTACGTTCAACAAGATGCAGGTGACGTACAGTAAGGGACACGCACAAGCACTCCTAAACACACATAGTTACCACTTTATATTACAAACTATGTACAAACTAATACAATTTAACAATAATTGTTTGCGCGGGTGGTGGTACCAATTATTTAAATCAAGTTTGCGAGCTTGAAGTAAACACCAATCCCATTGTATTTAAACAGACGTCGAACAACATAACAAAACTACCGTCAGCCGCAACGCACTGACGCGTTTTGACCTTCCATGATCATCATCAGAGTACGACGGCAAACTGACTATCGAGGATCAAACCGCATTGCAGATATATGGAAATCAAATTTAGATATGCAGCTCTCACCTCTAGCAGTCTCGCATACATATGTACAAACTAGTATATTTAGCTGAGGATTAAGAATGTTGCATACAAAAGCGTAATTTATTTCCGTTTTTATAATTCTGGACTACGTGTTGCCTGCAAAAATTTTGAAATGTGAAACTTGCGATTCAATTTATGAAGGGAAAGCACATAAAAGGACTTGAAGAATTTCAGCAAAAAAGCGAAAAAAATTATTGAAGTGAGACAAATGCTCAGGTATTGTTCTTATGAGTACCAATGATTATATTTATCATCTGAGAAATACTGTTTCTAGCAAATATAAATTCAGGCCATAGCCTAAAAATATGGAAAGATGGAAAACTACCGAGAATTTACCATTCAGTGCGATCAGAACTGCATGTGAAGCAACCTCTCAAAGAACGGACTGTGAATTCTAATGAAATCGATAACATTATACGTCACGACAAACAAGCAATACTTGTGGGCACACATGCCGCCGGAATGTAAGATATGACAAAAGGAGACAAAGTATTTGGAAATTGCAACTTTCCGCTATTAAAACCCATTATGCCAATGATCAACAATCCACATAAGAAATTGGATGATGAACTAATGCTAATTCTACAACTAGTACAAATTGAAATTTTAAAAAAAACAGTGACTTCTCGGATACCTAATACAAAATTGATGTTTAAACTACCATTGATTGCGCAGATGGTGATAACAATATTATGCATTGCTAATTTGATTCTCGCTAGTCAGTTTGTCGTTGTGTTCTAATGATGGTCAATGAAGGTCGAAACGTGACTGTACGTGTGATTGATGGCAGTTTTTCCATGTTGTTCGACCGGTTCATTACAATTGGATTGGTGTCCATCTCAAGCCTGCAAGCCTGATTTAAAGAAAACAATTATTGTTGCTTATACTATAAGGTGTCCAACTTTGTCTATTTATATAAATACTATAGCTGCTCAGTGCGCAGTGTAGCCCGGACTAGCCGGTTACCATAGATGCAAATCCAAGAACATTTTATACTATGCAAAATTCGCATAGGGGTGAAAGTTTTCGCAGTAGTGAACACACGCACGTGCGATGATAATTATTTAAAGCAGGGCTACGATCTTGATATAAACACCAGTCCAATTATATGCATAAATTTGTCAGTGTAAACACAGCATTGTATATGGAAGAAAAGGCAATTAATCCGGTGTACCGGATTCCTTCCGACAGGGCTCGAACCAGGACACGTCTGCTTCCGAGTCTGTTGCTCTAATCACAGAGCCACCCTGCTGCACCTGTACGGCAGAGTGACCCAATTGTTGGAACAACAGTTTCTGTAGCAGACATGCCCAGATGATGATAATGACTTTTCATATTCAAATTCTGACCCAATAAGACGTTGCGTGTGGGTTTCAGAATTTTCAATAATTTTTCTTTTTGTGACAGACGAACGTTTCCTTTAGCGAACCAACTTCTACGCCATCAGCTAGTTGCCTGCCATCTAATAATCGACCATATTCTAGTAATGTAGCATCACCTGCGTGCACTGTTCCTAAGGATGGAATGAATAGTGCGGAAAAGAGCCTTCTTGAGGCGATGCGTAGACCATCGGCCGGTTCACTTAATCTGCTGCGACACATTGAGAGTAATGAATTTATTGACACGGACCAGATGAAAACCTCAAATCGGGGAGCTAGTACAATCAAGAAGAAACTAGTGGCTGAAAATCAGAAACAGATTTCGCGTTCTTCATCTTCAATAACTGCAACTCCTGGCGAACCTACGAATAAGACGGAAAAGTGAGCTAGTTTATTTTAAGTTTCAAACATTTGTTAATTTTTTCCAATAATTTTCTCTTTACAACCTATGTTATCCTCTGATCCAAAGGTTTACAAAATAATTCTATTATTTTAGGCTTATCCAAGTGCAAATTTTGTTGAAGTTTCAGTGCTCTCAACATTTATTAGGTTCCATCTATCGCACAAGTGACATATTTGGTGATTTACGTTCGATAAAATTTTTGTGCACGAAACCGTTTATGAAAAAATCATTTTTTCAAATCAAGGTATTAGAATATAATTGCCTTAAGTATGCGACAAACTATTTGCTTTGTATGTATTAGGTGTTGCGCACCTTGTAACAAATTAGTTCAGCTATGACCAGAAAGATAAACCAAAGACAGCATGAACGGAAAGTATAATCTCGTGCACATTTGTTTCGTGCTTACTGGCGACTCATCAGCAGGAGCCGGCATTACGTCCTTTACCAAATATCTATTTGGGTGAGGAAGGTAGTAAAATAGGACGGTACAACCTTCTAGACGAATGTGTAAACCTGCAGTAGTGAAGCTAACATCATATAAAGTCTTGACAATGCGACTTCAATGCTAACTCACTCTATATAATATATATACTGAGTCTGTAAAGGATTCCAACACTATGGATATTGTGCCAGTACCAGATACCAACATTATAGTACCGAAAATGTACATGGTACTAACACTATGGTTTCCGAGTCGGTACATGGTACCAACACAATGGATTTCAATGTATGCTAAAGTTCACCAAAATTGAGAATTACAACTATTTCTCACCCAAATATATAGTGGATAAAGGGCGTAATACCGATTCCTACTGATGAGTCGCCAGTAAGCAGGAAACGAATGTGCATGAGATTATACTTTCCTTTCATGCTGTCATTGGTTTATATTTCTGGTCATAATTGAACTAATTTGTTACTAGGTGCGAAACACCTAATACATAATTGCATATATATTAGTTCTCCGCCACAACATTATCTAACTATAATAATAACAACAAATATATATATATATATATATATATATATATATATTCTAAACAATATATGTTTATATACTTGCATGAAATTTATAAAATGTTTACTATTTGCTTTCTCCACGCGCACGAACAATCAAATGAATAAAGCTGAGTTCATCTAAGTCCTTGAGGATCAGATATGCATGTACTTCCACCACTTTATGACATATTTGTGTCTATCCATGAATCTGAGTAAAATCCAAATATATTTTGTTTTTCCTGTTGCTTTTTTTTGGTTTTTTGTCGCCTTTTTTCTTGTGCGGAACAATTGATAACACTCGGTAAAATCCTGAATTCTGTTTATTTATCCGGTGTACTGATGTTGTTTGGCCTTGATTGATGGATTCTCATTTGTCCCTTCACTCGGAAACCGTCCATCAGCTACTAGTCTGAAAATGACGTTGGAACCAGATTGCCACAATTTGTTTCTTCCTGTGAGTATGGTCTCAATCCTGAAGACGGGACTGGAAATGAAACCTGTTGGTGTTTGGAAACTACTGTCGTTATCGTTGCTATTTTTGTTGATTCTTTTTAATGTTGTGATATTGTTGCTTTTGATACATTGGTTTTCGTTTCTGTTGTTGCTGCTGTCTCTTCAGCGGTTGGTTTGGCCGTTATTTCGTTGTTACAGTTACTGCTGAAATTGTCTCTATTTTTTCTGTTGTTTCTGCTTTGAATCCCGTTCTTGTTATTGACCTTGTTTCTTTTGATGTTGCCAATAAAGCGTTGGTGTACTTGCTGCAAATGCTTTTCTACTCATTTTTGTTATTTGAATTATTTAGGTTATTATGGTGCCATTGTTTTTGTGCTTAGTTTTTATTTTAATTATATACCAGTTAGATCCCGTTTGTCGTTGATAACTAATATATATGCTAGTATGTATTATGTGTTGCGCACCTAGTAACAAATTGGTTCAATTATGAACAAAAGGATAAACTAAAGGCAAAATAAACGGAAAATATAATCTCGTGCACATTCGTTTCGTGCTTAATGGCGACTCATCAGTAGGAGCCGGTATAGCGCCTTTTACCCACTGTAGTAGCTACTGTTGGGTTTGCTTTTTTCCCTACTGCTATTATTTTTGCCTTTGTACCTTGATTGTTTTTATTAAATTTATTAATTGTGGTGCTGTAGCTGATTTTGTTTTTTCTGTTGTTGTTGTTGTTGACGTTGGTAATTTTGTTTTCAAAAATGGCTTATGGTGTCGTTTTGGTGTTTGCTTTTTTGGTTAATTCTTCTGTCTTTGATCTTGTTTCTTTGTACATTTTCTTATTTGTAGGTTTTGTTGCATTAGCTTTTGCTTTCGCTTTTATTACTGCTATCGTGTCGGTTGCTGTAGTTGCGATTTTTATTGTGCTTAATTTTCTTGTTTTTACCGCTTCTGTTGTAGATTTTACTGTTGTTATTACTTTTTTAGTACTTCTGCAAACGCCCCGCTGTTAGTAATTGCCGTGCGACGTCACGAGAAAAAGAACAGTTCAGGAAATTATCTGAGAACAGTTACTGTGGGTGGCTCTTATCAGGGCCGGAAAAGCATTCACCGATAAATCCCGTGAAATTTAGGTAGTGTTGCAGTGTCTATAAGTACTTCTAGACATTTTGTGTGCTCTGGCAGGTTGGCTGGCGTTCTTTCGTGTGGATGCACCGGAATAAGTAGAGTTGTCGAAACCAGGGAGGCGAGTTGCAGTTCGATTGTTCAGAATTGTATTTAATCAGTTGTCGACCAGCATAGCAAAACTGCCGTCAGTCGCACGTACTGACGCATTTCGACCTTCCACGATCATCATCAGTGTACGACGGCTAACTGACCAGCGAGAATCCAACCACAAACGTGTGACTAACGGTAGTTTCGCGATGCTGTCCGACGACTAGTTAAATACAATGGGATTGATGTTTACTTAATGCTCAGAAACTTGACATCATGAATTGTTACCAGCACCCGCGCAATCACTGATTTTTTAATTGTTGTTTTTGTTTTGCTGCCATTTGTGTTTGTATCGCGGTTCTGGCTATAAGTGCTGTTCATCTTTATTGTTTTTCTTCCTTTTCTTCTTCGGCCGACGCATTTTTCATTGTTACTAATTCCGTTTTCGTTGTTATTTCTTTCCTCTCTTACCACTATGTTTGTGCGATCCGTCGCCTGATATTCGTGTAATCGTCGCGTATTTTCATTGTGTTTCAGGCATACTAATCAAGACGCTATGAGCTCTGATGGTTCGGGAAACCGTACAACCAAAAGTCCCACAACTAGCAGTCAGGCCAAGAACAATGCGATTACGTTTTCTTGTGAGTTTTTTAACATTCCAGATAAATTTTTATTATTTTCCAATTCGACTTCAGAATAGAAAGCTTACTCTTATTTTAAAGAGTATAAACCTCATTGGGCTTCTTGTGTGATAAGCGTCTGTTGCACCACCACAAGTTGCTCCATCATCCTATAGCTGACCCGTCCTCATCGGCTTTCGTTCAAACTGCAGGTCCATATCCGACTATCAAATCCGCCTAGCACGACTGTCTCGGTCCCAATAAGAATGAAAGACAGTGTAACGTATTTTGTACATATGCTTAAGAATGAAAAATTGCAAAACATTGGTGGCTTCTATAGCCTTACCGTACAATTCTTTCGAAAATGTTTTAACGAACGCTGAAATAAAAAACGTTAATAGTTTAACAGGTAGGTCCAATTCTTTAAATCAAGTTTGCGAGCTTCAAATAAACACCAATCCCATTGCATTTAACCAGTCGTTAGACAACATAACAAAACTACCGCCAGCCGCAACGCACTGACGCGTTTCGACATTCCATGATCATCATCAAAGTACGAAGGCAAACTGACTATCGAGGATCAAATTGCATTGAATATATATGGAAAGCAAAATTATATATGCTTAACTGTGTGTAGCTTTCACACATATACATATAAAGGTAATACAATTAAACAAAAATTGATTGCGCGGGTGGTGGTAACAATTCTTTAAATCAAGTTTGCGAGCTTGAAGTGAACAGCAATCCCATTGCATTTATCCAGTCGTAAGACAATATTGCAAAACTACCGCCAGGTAGGTCAAATTGCACATAAATAGTTTCTACGCGACTCTTTCTACGCCAATTTAAGTCGTCAAACATTAGAGAAATCGCTTAAGTGAAGGTTCACACACTATTTGTCCATACTAGAAAGTTCAAGTTGTCAATTCTAATTGACATTTATATCGCTTATGCATTGAATGGTTATAATAAAGTAAAAGTTTACATTGAAGCTGTAACTATCAGAAAATGTAACGCATTAGTTTCTACGTATGCCTAATCAATAAACGCCCAAAAAAATTGCCTATAATCATTGTTAAATAAGAAAAGAATTAACAATGGCGTTTGACTAAAGGAAATAGATTTTGCATGAAATTAATAAACTAATTTTTCCCAATTCGGCTGGACATCTGATGTAGACAGGCAGACACGCTGCCTACCTTCAATACTTTACCTTTCTATTCATCTGCAGAAAATTTCGATAAGCCGTAGTGTGCAACTAGAACTAAATCACTGTTCATCTCTGTTGACTATCCTAAATGGCCATCCTAATCGGCAGTCGTTACGTAGATCATCAGTTGTCTATCGTCGATCATGTAGCGTCAATGACCGATTTGCCGCTGGTCTCTTTTTACGGTGAAGAATTAGCATAACAGTACTTAGCGCACGGTTACTGGCTTCACTGTTTTGCATAATACACCAATGCCAACCGCAATGTTGGCCCTGTTTGTCTCTTTCAGACGAAAACTCATTACCTCAATTCTTGGCGGACGCATTATTAATTTTATCCACCGTGTGAAGAAATACGAACTACCGGGGTTGTGCTGGTGGTCTTCTCAGCGAAGTTTTATATATACAATTATTAACGGACATTTGTTCGCATCACCGCCGCGTACAAATTTACCAATTTCCGCCACCATTGAGGTGCTGCTTATCCTTTTAATAAAGTCATCAATTAAACGCGAAAAACGGAACGACAACTGCAGTGACACTATTGCATTATGCCGAAAGTGTCTCATCACGATCCCGGCTGAGCCCAAATTGTAGTGGTCAACGCCCGTTGAACTACCACAAGTTTCTCCATCATCATATAGCCGATCCGTCTTCATAGTCTATTTTCTATAATGCAGGCACATTTACGGCTACCCAGTTCGGCTTAGAAAGACCGCCCAGTCCGAATGTGGAAGAATAGACGGCAGCAGATTAATTGAGACTGAAAATAGCAAATAAGTGTTGGCTTAGGTAACCTCAGTCTACAACTCTTTGGACGATAGTTTAATAAATGGTTTAATAAAAACAATTTATTTAACATGTAAGCAACGTTCAAACAAGAAAATTACGAATACTTTCTATAAGACTCTCTCTTTTGCTCTTCGCTAATGTAGATTAACAATTTATAGGTGGATTTTTAAAATAAAATTTGACACACTATATACCCATAGTACAAATTTAAATTATTCAAATCTATTTTAAATTTATACCGCGTATACCTTGAGTAGTCAAAATAAAGTACCAATCTACATTAACTAAATAGCTGTCATAATATGTAACTGGGTAGTTTATGTATACGTTCGTTCAATAAGCGCACAAATTATATACATATGGAAAAGGCTATATATGAAAATTATTAACAGTGGCGTTAAAGTAAAGGCGAAAAATTTGCATGAATATAATATATCAATCTGGCACTTAGTCTGCTAGGCATCTGTACTTCGATATACCGATTTAGCCAGACAGTCACTCTTTCTAATTGCACTACTGCAGCTTCTGCACTTCTTAATTGTAGATAAGCCTTATTAGTGTTTTCTACTGTTTAACTTGATGTGGCTTATCCTAAATATGTTGCATTATGTCGAACAATTTTGTCCTTGTTTGATACCCTCTGTCTCAATCATACTTCTAATTTTGGCATTTTTAATCATGGTCCAGACATTTCAATCCACTGTTGTACAAATAACTAATAGTTTTCATTTGGATAATTTCAAATCTCAATAATGGACCTCGATTTAATTTAAAATCACCCAGTACTATTATTAATTTGTTATTGTCTTTGAATTACCTTTTTATCTTCTCAGTTCCTTTGTGTATTTTTGTTACTTCGATAATCCTATAAAGATGGGTTTCTGTGGAGCTCTTTCGTTTCCAACCTCTCGGTGTTTGGTAACATGCATTCTTGCATCTTTATTACACAGTTTCTCCGAAGGAAGGAGCCAAAGGAAACAGAATTTTAAAACGAATTAAGTAATATCGTTTAAACAGAACAAAGCCAGATCGATGTTCAAAGGATGAAGTATTTCCCAGCTTATTTAAAGGCAGTTAAAATAATTCACATTACTGTCATTGATACGTGGCTTTTAATTTTAATTAATTATGAGAAATTAGTTGGTCTTAGTTAGTATATAACTGAAAATTGTGTTTAGCGTGCTGTAGGGTGGTTCATTGGTTAGAGCACTGGATTCCGAAGCAAACGTGTCAAGGTTCGAGTCCTATCCTAATTATGTTCAATATGTGATGAGTTCTCGATAAGGACGACACCGGCCTGCTGGGTGAATTTCCTTTTCAACACTAAAAAATTCGTAATTTATATTGACAAACGTATGCACATAAATGGTCAAGTGTTCAGATCAAACCGTCGTAAAGTCCATCCCCTCCTCAACGTGGTACGACGGTGTCAACCATGTCTCGATGGCCGATCGTACATGAGCTAACGGGGCTATGGCGGTGGTGTCACCAGGGCGTGGTGGATTTCCGACCGGCAATCGGATCTCTTATAAAATACCACATGAGCCCGACGACGGCACCATGACTCGGCGTGTGTTCCCCGCCACAAAAGGGTTCAACAGCCACAGGATTACATGGACTCCTGGACGGTACCCCGTACTTCCGAATGGCGAATGAGCTCTCAACAGCCACCGGCAACCATACAAATTACTGCTGCCTTGCAGACTGCGCTTGGATGTGCAAAGGCTAGAGGTGCGTCCTCGATCAAAAAGCCGAGTGGTGAGGGGACACCACTTGTACCAAATTCCCAAGAAACTCCATGAAAATGTCACAATCTATGAATACCGTTCATGCTACGGCGTCCCCGGCAAGCGACGCGCCCTGTGCTCAACAGCCACCGGCAACCATGCAACTTACTGCTGCCTTGCAGACTGCGCTTGGATGTGCAAAGGCTAGAGGTGCGTCCTCGATCAAAAAGCCGAGTGGTGAGGGGACACCACTTGTACCAAATTCCCAATAAACTCCATGAATATCAATGGAGCCGGCTTATCCTCCAAAAGGAGTCAGCCGCAGTAAAGTAAAAGTAAAGTAAGTTCATATCAAGATCGCAACCTCGATTATAGTAATTGTTACGTCTTTGTTTGACTGTCTCCGTTTCTTAATATTTTGGTCGATGGAATGTTGCGTGGTGCTTTGCAGAAGCATGCATTCTATTACAATAGAATCATTTTTATCTGAACAATAATTTGGCGACAACTCATACCTAATCTTTCTCTGGTCGACTCGAAGGAAACTACCCGCGTTGTTGTCTTGCTGGCCGCACAAATTATATCTGCTTTTGGAGCTCGATATATATATATTTAATAGAAATAAACAGTGATTATTAATGATATTTACTTTACTGCGGCTGGCTCCTTTTAGA
>JAQBSW010005968.1:0-52637 GCA_029291075.1 Eudiplozoon nipponicum
GTGCGCCATTTTCAGTTTTCGAGTGTCACGGTCCTCGACTGGTTGCATCTTCCTTTGGTCTGCTGCAATTATCAATTTTTCTTTATTAAACACTGATCAAATTAATCAATATATACCTGCTTATACTGTCTTGTATTTTTACTGAAGAACACATAGAAGGGACGTTCTGGAACAGGTAATTTAATAATTCTGTTGTTCACGTATATCTCCTTCCAGATTATTTGTTTGGGTGTTTTGCGCGAGATAGGTTTCACATTCCGATTTGCCTAACATTAAGTGTCGATTTTATAATTAAACTTCACAGACATGGATGCTGATATTAAATTTGAGGACACTAGCAAGTTAGTGCAAGATACTGCAGATTTGAATTTAGCAAATGCGAATGGAAATACAAGCATATCAGATTCTACTGTAAATTTTAGGACTACAAGCGACCTGGCATCTATGGGGTTCTCAGACACGAATAGGTTAGGAGCCTCTACAGCATGTCTTAATCAATTAACGAAAAAAGGAATTATTAACGAAAGGAGAAAATAAATTAATGTATATTTGAATAAACGAATGAATCATCGAAATGATTGAATAAATAATGAAATATTCGAGTTAGAGAATGCATGAATAAAGGAAAAAGCAAGGATGCCAAGGAGGAAGAAATTCAGAACATATAAAAGAAAATAGCAACTGATTATTTACTTATAGAATATACTATCGAAAAAGTGGTCGATAAATAAGTGAATGAAAAAATTAATGCTCGAGTAAATGAATAGATGAATGAATGAATGAATGAATGAATGAATGAATGAATGAATGAATGAATGAATGAATAAATGAATGAATGAATGCATGCACAAAATAAATATTTAATAAATCAATAAATGAATGAATGAAAAAATAAATTATTTTATTATCTATTGAGTGAATAATGTATAAATGGAAGCACATAAATAAGTTTGGCACTAAAGGAATCCATGAATGAATAAAGGAATAAATGAAGAAATTAGCGAATAAAAAAATAGATATATCACTGGATGTGTGTGCCTATCAAATAATACTTTATTTACTTAAATAATGAAATAATTAATGAATCAATGAACAAATAAGTTAATAGTTAAATAATGAAATAATTAAGGAAACAATGAGCAAATAAGTTTTTGATGAAAGAAGTTAAAATTGGTTTGTATGTTAGAAAGACTTTATGAATGATCATTAATTAAAATCAAAATGGACACATTTAATAGGTGAATAAATGTGATAAAAAGAATAATTGAGTAAATGAAGTCATAAATAAATAAATGGTTAAATTAATGAACAGACGAATGTGTGAAAGAGTGATAAATTGAATAAATGACCGAATTAAACAAATTTATGAGTATATGTTCTAACGCCTAAACGAACGAATGTGTGTATGAATTAATTAATGGAGAAATGACCGAATGGATACATGATTAAATTATTGAATAATTATTTTACATGTAGCATGACTCTTATGTAGGAAAATTTTACGTTGTTTCTTTTACGGGAATTTTTAAGCTTACATTTATCGAACTATATTTTTAGTTTGACTGATACTTTTATCAGTAATCATTTTGTTAAGTGATAAACACTGTTATATTTTGGTTGACACATGATTTTTTGAGAACAAGTGTCGGCTTGTTTTAATTTGACACACATATGCAGCGTTAAAATTGTAAAGTTTATTGCAGCTGAAGATACCAGGTTAATGTTCTTTCTGGGCGGGCTAGATCACTGTCAACGAGAGTTTGATACAATCAAAGGAGCTAGAGTGTGCTCGATGTTGTGCTAAATGATATGCGTTAGTGAATGTGTGCGTTGCGTAACTGATAAGGTTGCGGTATGCATGAATATTGCCTACACTATGATATGAAACGGTGACTTTTCATTGTTGCTAAACAAAGCGTTAAATCTAAGTAGCTGGTAAAATCAAAATAAGCAAGTGGAGGTCGTGCAGAAATGGCAAAATACCGAACTGTACATAAACGTTACATAATTGTTAGCTACGAATAGCTGGTTATACCACGTGAGACAAGTGAGTATGAAAAAATTGAGGCAATCACGTCACGTGAAATAGAGGGCTAGTGTTGTGCAAAAAAATAACATATGATACGTAGAATTATTAACGATTAATGGGGAAAAAATTCTATCAGTTACACACAATGCAAAGTAATTTATTACATGGTTCAAGTTGTAGGCATGAGGAGCTTGAAATTCGTGTAGGCAATTGTACTTCGAAAGGATAAGGCGGTTTTATAAGAAGTTACAACCTGTCTATGCTTACTAAAGTAGATTCCATACCTTAAATGATAATTAAATATTTAGGTCTGAACCGGAACGTGTAAGGAACGCGATATTTAGGTTACTATGATGCATTATCAGCGTCGTTACAACCGAGCACTTCCTTGCAGCTATGGAACAGCGGATTACCGAAGACTAGTCGAAGAGCATGTCTCGTCTGCTGGGCAAAAATATTACCTTATTTAAGTCGAAGGCGAAATGCTTCGACTTCTGGGTCATTCTGTGCGGGTAGCAAACGTGGGAACTGACTAGGAGGCGTAAGTCCATGTCGTACAGGAGGTATGACGCAGACATTTGGAAAGATTTGCAAATATCGGAGAGCATAGAAAGGAATACTAAAGGTAATTCATCGACCCAGTTGCCATTAATTGACGAGGATGCTAAAACTGCTCTGAGTTCCCTATTCACTCTTGCTATCATACTGTTAGACTGAGGGGGATAGGCCGTAATCTGGCGCAAGGTGCAACTCATGAACAACAAGGAAGTTCTGAAAAGACCGGATGAGAATCATGCACCTCTATCAGAAACATCCTTGTTGGGAACACCACAATATGCTATCGATGCAGATATAAAATCAAGAGTGAACTTATCTGCGGAAATGGTTTCAAGAGGTAACGCCGCAAGCCATCGGATAGATATATCAATTATAAGTAGAAGGTAGCTTAAACCTTAAACTTGAGCAAGATTAACTATGTCGATGTGAACGATGGCTAGGAAAATGTTTCAACTTAGAATGACTGTGCCGCATGATTTTATTCTTTTGACATACAGCACACTCGGTGACACATCACTTAGCATTCTGCTTGATTATATTATCCTAGAAACCATCTGCAATAAGTTTGACAGTCGCCTTAGTGTTTGAGGGATAAATAGAGTTTATGGATTCAAAAATCATTTTCTGGAGGCTGTTGGTTAGAATTGGCTTGTGGGGCTAAATACCCGTGAAGTAGACCATGGATCAACGTTCCGAGAATCGGCATACGAATTTGATTGGATGACGAGCTACCGATCTTTGAATATGAGTGTCAATGTGTTGTTCTGTTCGTAAGAGAAATGGTCATAGTGTAGGTTCAATGAGAGTCACGGAGTTGAGTGTGAATGACGAAGGCGAAGGTGGTTGTAGTGAGACGGCTGGCTTTAAAAGTGCATCTGTGATGTTGTGCTCGCCTGTTAGTACGCGAACTAATGATGCACGATCTGTTAAAAAAGCAAATCTGCCGCGGTCAATGATGCTAATGGAATGGTGCACTGCGACATGGATGGCGAAATTGTCGCATTTAGTTTCTACTTGGTGTAGAGTAAACGAGGCAAAACTAATAGGCTTCCGAACTCTGTCGATTTCTTGTTCCATTGTGACCCGAATTGCAAATTAAGAAACATCAGTTGTTAGCAGAGAAGTTAGTTGGAAGTCTGGACATGTTAGCTTTGTGGAATTTGCTAACTAGGTAATGGCATGACGAAGTAATTGCTCATCATCATATGATCAAGAAATAGCGGAGTTTATACCCAGTCTTTTTCGATTCCGCAGATGCCCATATAAAGGATATTGTTGTTTTGATAGGCAGGGAACGAACTTGCGATAATAGTTGAAAACTCTGTAAGTTCTTCCGACTTTTATGACTAAATGTTCTTGATCGAAATAGCCTTAGACGGCAAAGGTTGTATATCTTCAGGTGTGATACAGTGCCTTAGGAAATCAACTGATGTAGCTGTAATTTGCGTTTTGTCACGATTTATATAGAGTCCGTGATCTGCTAAGTGTGAAAGGAAACTTCTAAGATGCTCGGCGTGAGATTCTAGGTCTGGATTAAAAACCATTGTTATCAAGATATGACACAATTACCAGCGTCATCGCGAAATATGTTGTCTATGAAACTCTTAAATACCTGAGTGGTCTACTTGAGACCAAAAGGCGTGTAAAAGTATTAAAAAACCGAAAGGAATGATGACAGCAGTTTTCTCTATCTTCCAGCGCTACCAAAATGTGTTGGTAAGCTTGTCTGAGGTCAATCACTGAAAAGTAATTGCTACCACTGTGTTATTCAAGTAATGTGGTTATATTGGGAATGTGTTACGCATCGGATTTCGTCAAAGAATTAAGTTTTCGACAATCCGTCGATGATCCGTCTGATTTAGAGACCAAGTGTAATGGTGATACCCATGACCTTTTTGATGATATGATGCCTTTTTCAAATAGTCATGAAAGCTCTTCTTGGGAAGCTTTCAGCTTAGCTGGGATTAAATGTCTCTTCTTAAGTGCGATAGGTTGAGCTTTGTAATGATATGGTACATCCTGGTGGAGACATGTAGCTCTGACTTGCTTAGATCGAACAACCTTTTGTGCTCTCGAAGAGCTACCGACATTTCTATTGAAGAATACACTGGAGACGGCAGTATAATCTGTAACTCCAAACGTTCGGAAGCAAGTGTCCAGAAACGTTGCTCAAGACCGGTGGAGGGGTCAATGATATTTTAATTAGCATGATCAAAAATTAGCCGAGATTTTAACAGGAAATGAAGGCCTATTATGTTGTCGGAGAATTTGGTGACGTTAACGTTTTGATAAAATTGACGTCGTAAACCTATACAAAGACAGCGATGACAGCAACCCTAAGATGAAATGGACTCTCCCGTAGATGTTGCGAGTAGAACACCTAAAGACATCTCAGCCATAGATTCACCCTTGAGAGCAGAAACTGCCACACTAGAGTTTACGATGAATACATCTCCGGTTTTAAAATCTAGCAGATACAAATATTCATTGGGTTGCTTTGCCGGGTCATATTGACAAATAGGCCGGTTATTGTGCATGACATAATTAGTTGTACTGTCTTCGAGATTAATACTACTCGAGCGAAACAAATCAACATAAACTGTAGCAATAGACGTTTGACCGTTGATTATCTCTTTGGTACGAGAAAAATATGCACTGTTGCTTTTATGAGAATTGAGAGCAACATGTACGTACTTAAAGAATTCATTCTGCTTATAGGACAGCCATGATATATATATATATATATATATATATATATATAATAACGTATATATATATATATATATATATATATATATATATATATATATATATATATGAAGAATAAATTAATAATGTAATATCAGTAAATAAATTGCATTTTTCTAAGTTATACAAGAAAATCGTTCTACAATATATAGCCAACAACAAACCAAAATATTTGGCTTCATTGTAGTGATTTTTGAGCTAGGGACACTAAATAACATAACGCAACAAATTTGCCTAAGTGATGTCTACATCTGCAATGTCACAATGCGAATTTTTATAGTTTTCGTTAATTCATATTGTTCGCCGTTGCTTTCATAGAACATAAGCATATTACATTATGTTTCCTTATGCAATTATGTGGGAGTGTGCATAATATGCTGAGGTGCATGCTTAAATCTGGATTTAAAAAATTAATTAAAATAACTTACGTGAAATATAAGCATATTTAATGCTAATAAAGGCCGTTCAAACTTTCCATAAGTTTGAATTTTGCGTAAGCCCATTTTTAAAACATACAGTGCTGCGTAAACGATAAGACGATATAGCATAAGATTCCTAACGATAACCGTATCGAAAATACTGTGGTATAAGATAAATTCACAAGAATAATGTAAGCCAATTATACTTTTTGGACGAAAATATGCTCATTGCATGTACAAATTATTTTAACGTAAATTAACTATGTATATATATTTATGGCTATAGTAAATAATTTACTGACTATCATATGAAAATACATATATTCAAATCATATGACAAGCGCAATAACGATCTCAGGCTGACTAAATGTTATATTATATAAAAATATGGTGAGCGATGTAATCGAATAGTTACAGCTCTCGGTCATAGGATTAATTATTCTAAGAATTTTCAGGTTGAAAACAGTCACGGTTAAGTCAAATTTGAAAAAAATCATCAGGAGTTACATCTTGTATTTTGCAGTGAACTGATAGGTATGCAGTTGTGTATTAGGTATTACTCACTTAGTAACAAATTATTTCAAATATAACCAGAAGGATAAATCAAAGTTAGCATGAACGAAAGGTATAATCCCATGTACACATGCGTTTCCTGCTTACTGGCGACTCATCAGTAGGAGCCGGTACTACGCCCTATACCCACTATATATTTTGTAATGAATATGAGCCAGTTGGAAGGCACAACCCCTTATACAAATGTGTATAAAATCAGTAATTGAGTTTACTTCTTATAAAGTCTTCAATAATGCAACTGCAAAGCCAACTCACTAAATATAATATATATTGAATTTATAAAGGTTAACAACACTACGGTCGCCAAGTCGGTACCTGGTGTCAGCACAATGGCTGCCGAGTCGATACATTGTGCCAACACTATAGTTGCTGAATGGATACATATTATCCACAATGGATTTCAAATTCAGCTAAATTTGAACAAAATTGAAACCTACAACAACTTCTGAACACCCGTTATTCCAACAAATCCATACACTCCCGCCAGTAAGCACGAAACGCATTTGTACATGAGTTTATACATTTTGTTCATGCTGGCTTTAGTTTATCCTTCTGGTCCTATTTGAACTCTTATTTTACTGGGTATGCAATACCTAATACATAACCGCATCATCAGAAGCTGTCAGAAATACTTGTTTTAGACACCAGAACTCGTTTCTAAAACATACCAAAATGTTTATGTTCATGCTTAGAACAATAATAGTTTTCAATGCACAACTCTCAACGTCGCATCTGTGGCCCGATAGTTATAGCCATTGGCTAGCAAACTGTAGTTTTCTAGTTCAAGAACCATTGATATTTTGGCTAATTTTGACAAATTGCTCGCATAGGAGGAAGTATTGATCTAATAAATGCATCGCTTTCCAAACAAGCATCCTTTGGAATATGAGTTTGGTGAAAACAGATGCAAGTATTTCATTGCGTTGAGGAAATAATTAGCTGGTCATCAACAAAGGAATTCTAGCATTAGCCTTATTAGGAACAAGCTGACTTAATAAATATCTACGAGTTTAACTTCCAGTAAAAATAAGAAATAAGTGCTAACCCATAGATGAAACCGTGGATTACTGTAACAAATTAATTAATGCGCTAGAATATTACTCAACAATTGATTGAAATCGAATCACAATGGTTCATAGAATATATAGTTCATTTCTGTCGAAGTGCCCGCCATTATTTATTAATCTTCAAACTAGTGAATTCATTGGACTTTAGCAAAATTACTAGTTAGTTTTTAATTACCTTCTGAATTTTACATGCAATTAAGAAGTATGAATTACCCTAGAATGTTAGGCCAACAGGATAATAAATTACAAGTTATATTTTGCAACAAGATATAAAAGTCGATGAAAATGTTATTGGAAAAATATCTCACAAGAAGGTAAATGTTGTCCAATTTGACTGATTGCCAAGTTGTAATGGCGTACCTCAAGCAAGAAGTGACTAGTAAGTTAAACAAACTAAGAATAAACAAAGCAATGCCTGTTAAATAGAAAATCGAAAATAAAATAAACGTCATTACATGTTCATATAAAATGGTGAACATCCTAAATTAAATAATTTTTATAATACATGGTTGAAAACAAGCTTAAATAACTAGAAAAACAGCTGCAATTGTATTGCTTCTAAACGTTCTCCTAAAGCCTAATTTTAATTCAGTCATTCAAGTTTGTGAAGTAATAGTCCATATGATTTCTTTAAAAAGTTATGTTTCCCATTTTTGCAATGCTAAGGTGTTACACATAAGAAAATATTTTTACATTAGTTTTGTTATTTAAATATAGTTTTGAAATAAATTGTGTAAATCCACATAATATATGAATCAAAAATTTAAATGTACATGAGAAAAAATATTAATGCAATAGGTAGCCTTAGATGAGCACTGTCTGAACTCTATCAATCCATTAAAACGTTAAAAATAATACCTGAAAGTAAAACAATAATGTGTCGAATGTGAAATTGTTTAACAGCAAGTGAACATTGATATGTTTATCACAGATCTTATCTATTGACGCAGTAAGAGAAATTGATTATGCAAAACCTTTATCGGGCGGGAGTTAGAAAAATAATCAAATAGATATAAAAAGGAAAACACTAATCATGAATCTCTTCAGATATCAGTGCAATACATTTAATCAAAATTTCATTAAGAAATAAAAAAGATCAATTGGGTAAGTTTTCGGCATTCCATAATAAATGCGTTTCTACTGATCATGGTATTTCTACCACACGTAATCAAATTTGTTTAAATTTTCATCAATGTCTAATTAATGTATAAACTATCATAAAAAATAATTTATATATTTCATAACCAAAACCTGTCCCATTCATGACGGCATTTAATTGTTAATATATAAATGACGTGGTAGGCGTAAATGCGATATTAATGCTCTAACTTTTCCAAAACGTTTCTTTGATTAAATAATACATTATAAAAAAAGCAATTTACATTCAAAAAATATACGGAACATATTTTTATAAAACAAAAATTTATCATCAACTTCTTTAGTCGGAATAATATTTTCCTTATAAAGAAAATTCATGGCAAAAACTAAAACTGGTTTTTGACACACACAATTGAAATTATTTTATTAATAAGATCAAAAGTCAAAAACATCTAATTGATAAACGAAGCAGTCTTTTTTCAAATATTTAGGCTCGTGTAACTTCATATCAAAATTTATCTAATCGTTAGAAATGGATTACGATAGGCATGAAAGTAACTATAGGCCAAAACCATAGAAAGATTACGAGGAATCATGAAAACGTATACGTGCATGCCAAATTCTTAATTGCCTTTTCATAATATTTCTATATATTTACTAAAATTACGTTTATATTGCCAGTGTGTTTTGTATATATATATATATATATATATATATATATATATATATATATATATATATAAACGTTCCTTGCTCACAACATAATGCTGACTTATACCAAATCATGTTTACAAAAGACGATTGATGAAGCACTGTTCTGGCAAACTCAACGTGAATCAAATAACATCCTCTATGAACGCTAAATTTAGAAACGCAATAAGGATAACGTTGGATAGATTTTTAATATTTTGGAAAAATAAGCAAAACAGAAACGCATGCAGAAATACAAAAACACTTGCATTCATTCGTACTCATCTAAATTACACATACGTGGTCAGTTCGTGTAAAAAAGCGTTCAATTGCCCGCATTTAAAAATATTAAAATATCCCTACGTTAGAGTTCGATATGTGTAAACAATATATTTGCCATAAGCTTAAAAGAGAATATTTCTGGATTCACCTCTTTAGTAATCGGTCAGTTCTTCTCAAATAGATGAAACATAAACGTGCATAAATCAGCCTTAGAGCAAAAAGTGCACCCATTATCACAGCTTGATGCATAACTAACCAAGAACAAAGCATGTATGTCAAGAGTAAATTCAATGTTTAGTGCTAAATGTACTCTATTAACAAGGAGATTCTGGGAGAAGTTCAGTGAAACAATATTGAGCCACAACAGAAGTAATGAAGCCGATAACAACCAAAATATTATATGCACAAAGTTGTCAGTTATTTATCGAATCTCAGATGCATTTGTTACTGAGACGTCTAATAAAGAAATGATTTTCTTTTTTAAAACCAAGCGACTTATCAACGTAAATAAAAGTTATCGATCTCCGGTAGTTAAACAGTCAAATAAATGTAATTTATAAAAAAACGCTGTTTAGTGCTATACAAGAAGGTCTAGCCAATTACTAGAATCATTTTATATTAAACATGCTTTACAATGAGAACACAAATTACGTAATAGTCAACCTCTTGTACAAAAGTATCAAAATTTAAATCAAGTGTTCATCAGAGCACACAGAAGCGTTTAATTACTACGTTCTTACTCCGCACTAAGTAAACACGAAATGTGTACATGGATTGGATATGCATAGGAGAATTGTGCAAAGATGCATTTGCTTTAGATTTCATCTGTGCATGTATGTTTTTTTCAATTTGTCTTCTATTTGTCATTACTTATTTGATGTTACTCCATAAAGAATCGGATATTCTAGTCACTATGATACGGAAAAAATGGAATTATAAACAATGCGTGAAATTTCAATTTTACCAAATGTATACCTCAATATACCTGGTATTTGATATTTAATATTACTACAACACAAAAATGACTAAATCCAAAATTACAGACATTTCCACCATCTTTAAATTATAATATTGAAAAAATAGTATATTTTAGTTTGTGAAAATGTTGTATTTTGACACCGTTAATTAGAAGTTATTCGAAGAAATATAATTAAACATTGGAATAAAATTAATAATCAATTCCCAGTTTACGTTTTGTAATATGATCACTTCTAAATAATTCGAGTTTCTCATTGGAGTCCAGCAATGTGAAAACTGCCGTGCTGTCACTAGCAGCATTTTGAAGTACACGATTGTTGAAGTAACCTTTTTTCAATTCGCTATCCGTGCTTTCATCGGATAGTTCACTGTCACTGCGTGAATCACGAGCCTTCAGATAATCAATAAAATGTAAAATAGACAAGTAAAATAGAGTCAAGGACCTAAATTGTTCGAATGCAAACTTAATTAAATAAATCAATATATTCAAAATCTAAGAGCATAATTAGCGAATGATTAAGTACGAATTAACAATTCATTTTTATACATCGTAAGAAAGAATTAATTATACTTATTCAACTGTTTTAAACTTATTGCCAATGTGTGAAAAAAATAACATTAACGTAGAATACCTACCTATATTTGAGGTTATTATCCAGATTATCTAATGACACTTAGCTATTTCAGTCCAACATTGGGAAATACAGCTGAGAGCCCAATGCGCTCAAAAATATGAGATATTTTTAGGTAATAATGAAGTGGCATTAGTGATGGATACCTATCAATGTTTGTTAATTTCTTACAATGAAGCCAATTTCCATTACAAATAAAAGCTAAATGTACATAAAATAGTATGAGTAATAATAAAATTGGATCTCAATCATATTATGCAAAATAGGTAAATTAAATTTTCATTACAACATTCACCTAGAAAATAAGCTGTAATGTACATTACATTAGTGTTACAGAAGCAACAATATAAATCTACAACATTAATGCTAATGTTATAGTTTATACCATTTGGCAATTCAATTAGACGTGGGAAATAGTTCTGCGCATTTTGACTGTTTATGACCAACGAAATGGATGTATTTGTCTTGAATAAATATCATCGACATACATCTATTCAGAGAATCAATTAAATAAGTTAATCTACAAGTAATTAGCATCAAAAAGTGTATCGTACTTTTGTTAACTAGTAAAAAGCCTAATTCAAATTAAAATTTCAGATATAGGATTTAGCATTTTACGTGAAAGCAAAAACTTCATATTGTTTGGTGATAAAATCAACACAATTCCGTAAATAGCCTTTGTTAAAACTAACAAAAATGAGCCAAATTTTCTATTCGTTTTAGTTATTTGATCAATTAAAGAACTAAAATAAAATTTAAAAAACAAACTGATGAGCCTGTCATTTTTATGAGAATTGCCAAATAAGAACTTTAAAGATTCCTTTAAAAAAATAAGTTCCACAGTAAACTATGATACAAGAATCAATTATAATCCTTGTGATCCAAGCTTATCTGCTATTCGATGTGTAATGACAGTAAAACAACATTAGCACATACTTAATCTTAGATGAACTGCAGAATATAAAGGAAGCTTTGCTGCGTTTGACAGACAAGTCTTCCCAAAAAGCTTCTTTAGCAATAAACCGATATTTAGATATTACACGCTGATCAAGTTTTGCATATTTCGACACATTTACTAAAAATGATTATCATTTTTACTTGTCAGCCTAACTGCCACAGTTTTGTTCAATTAGTGAGTAACTACTATAGATAATATGACCGCTTCAAATGGAAAAAACGCATATATTCACCTTAATATAACCTATATTTCAATATCGTTTAACGGCGAATTAAAATTCATGAATTATAATTTAAAAATAATGTTCATAACAACTAGATATAAATGAAATTTATTTAGAGTATCGCAAAACACCTCGCTTTCAAGATCATTTTTACAAACATAAATAGTATTATAGACAAATTTATTTACATATCAGTAAAGTGTTGAGGTAACAAATGCATAAAACAATACGATTCTGCTACCCAGAAATTTGTGTCATACTTTAATCGACATTTTTCGAAGCCTAGTCTACGATGAATGCCTCTGCACTAGACAGAAGGATTTCCCATCCAAAATGAAACAGAGTTTAAATACAAAATCTCCCAAAAGTGTCTGGGATGTTGTTCTAATCATTGTATGCGCTAGTGAGCAAAACAAGAGGCATAAAAATTAGATAAATAGTTAGATTTGTAATAGATATTAACAATAAACGATGCTTTGGAACTTATAACATTGGCCTATTCGCCAATAATTCGACGCTTATTTTCTTGAAATTCGTTTAAAGCGACCATTACACAAGACGATGTAAAAAAACAACAACACAGTTTCCGAAACCGAAAACTTAAGTTCGTTTCTGGCATGATTCCACACATTCAATCACTAAACCCCATTTATCGTCAAAGTATAAATTACTGTTTTTTGGCTAACATATGCGTAAACTCGCAACTGTTAAATAAAGAACATCCAGATTTTCTGACTATAATCATAAAGTGCACTGTACCTCCACTAAACGTCGTTGGACACCATGACTTAGAGAAAAGAAATGTTGACTCTACCACCTTTTTCCATTGTAGCATAACACACACCAACATACGCGCAGTAGACGGTCAGTAGATTTTGCTGGTTCCCTTGTATTTTATGTCCAGCTCCATTAAATCCCTCGGCACTAGAAATGTGCTGGATATCTCTTCTCGAATCAGAGTCATTCTTCGATTACAAACTGAACAAGTAGTATGCGCATGGTGTTTTTGCCTCAGGAGACCAGAATTGATTTATGATTTACACAATACATCTTGCTTAGTCATAGCACACGCGATAAGGCAATGCCTCTCCCAATTCAATGCGAAAATTACCATCTAGGTTTGATGTAGCCTATTTGCAACCAGTGATGTGACAGAAGTCTGAATTGAGTGAAGGACTACAAACTACTTTTTAGTTCCAATTTGGAAATCGGTCCAGGGTTTTCCGAAGAAGTAGGTACTACACTATCAAGATTCCACTTATGATAAAGATGCGCGCTCCGTCCAGGACTGGCATTTATTAGTTCCAGTGAGTAGCTGTAATTCCAACGCAGAGTTACATCAATGCTAGTGAGAAATGTAGTTGTGAGCAATTAGGCCTAACGATACGTGGTCACTTTGATAGTGGTCATTCTAAATATATTGTGAATGGGTTCAGCAACCAAAAAATACATTATCCCTACCACATTCACCAATATTCGTGATATTGTATTTAATGAGGTCTCTGTGAATCGTTTAAGATCGACATTGTTGGCCGACTTGCGACATTGAATTGACTTACGAAGCTGATTAGTTAGCGACAAGTAAGACGAGGTCCCGATACACGGTAGATAAGATCAGGTAGAGTTCCGTTTGTGCACTCTAATACCAAATGCGTCGAAGCAGTCATTGTGATGGTTTTTATCACAAGTTACGATTATGTAGAATAGCACAATTATGTCAATCAACGAATTTGTCCACCAGAGTAGGTTGACTTGACAAGCTTTACAAACCACAATGAAATCACCCAGTCTCTGCTCTAGTCATGAAACATCACTGTATTCCGATGAGAAATTAGATAATACCGACTATTACTGCTATCGCTATTACAGTGTGGTAAAACGACGTATCCACCATTTTTTTAAAGTATCTGCGCCGTGTACAGATTGTTCATTTAAAAAAATTTAAACAATCATTGATTGCGCGTGTGGTGGTAACAAATATTTGCATCAAGTTTACGAACTTGAAGTAAACACCAATCCCATAGCATTTAACCAGTCGTCGAACAACATGGCTAAACTACCGCCAGTCGCACGCACTAACGCGCATCGACTTCCGATGATCATCATCATATTCCGAAAGCACATTGCCTAGCAATGATCAGACAGCATTGTTTATATATGGAAAGCAAATTTAGATATGCGGCTCTCACCTCTAGCAGTCTCGCATACATTGAACTTGACTGGAAATGTCAGCTGCACAATTTCTATGCAGTTACGAACATTAATTGTTTTTGCAGTTTTCGCCACACATATGTATAGGCAATACAATTAGACTATCATTGATTGAGCAGGTGGGGTTAACAAATCTTTAAATGAAGTTTACGAGCTTGAAGTAAACACAAATCCCAATGTATTGAACCAGCCGCCGAACAACAGCAAAACCACCGCCAGTCGCACGAACTGACGCGTTTCGACCTTCCAGTCGTGTACAATTTATGCGAGACCACTAGAGGTGAGAGCCACATATATAAATTTTCTTTCCATATATATGCAACGAGGCTTCCTTCTCTTTACGTGCCACCAATATCAGCTATATTGAAGAACAGTCGAATGCCTTGGTTGTAGAACTCCCTGCGGTCACTTATAAATCCGAATGGCCAGGCTACCAAGGTAACTCTGCGGGTAACCGAATATAATTTAAAAAGCTCATGAACGGACAATATTATTATCAATATAGAGCACTTGACTACCAAAGTTGATAAACCTCCATTGGTGTCTAGTGACAGACGGATTTCTAATAAGAAGCCTCTTTTGTTCTGATTTATCTTGAGAATCTTTTATATAGCTTTCCGTATAAAACATCTAGATATCTATTGATATTTCTTTGAATGAGCAAATGGTTTTGTCAAATTAGACCTGTTTGTTATAAAGAAAATATAGACATCAATAATTACATTATAAACGCAATTACGAAACTTCAATTTTCGTATAATATTTCAGGTGAATGGCAATTTCACATAAAAATATCAAGGAGTTCGCGAATATTATGTAAAATGAACTAAATCCAGCGGACAATAGTGGATGGAGATCCAATTAATGATCTAACAAGATAAATGCGAATGTGAGAGTATAAAGATATAAACGCATTTCGGTTGTAAGATGAATTCCGGTAGATAGGAAAATATACACTTAATTAAACGAATAAAATAGCATTTACTACAAAGCAAAATATCAAATGACCACCAGTCCTAAGTGTGGATGTTTCTACCGAGAATCTAAGCTAAAATCAAATACAAATTAATTAAAAAATATAAAAGGCAAATCTTATAGGATATTCCAAATTCAAAAACGCAGGAAATATATTTCAAAGTATGAATTAAAAACTACATTTATTTATAAAAAATGACGCTGTACTTCATCTGTTTAGTTTATTTACCGAATAGTATGTACAATTAACTATATCCAGCAGACAAAAATGGATGGAGATCAAATTGATGATCTAACTAGATAAATGCGAATGTGGGAATTTAAAGGTATAAACGCATTTCGCTTGTAGGATGAATTCCGTTCAGCAGACAAAAATTAGTAATGATAACCAAATTAAACAGTAGGAATGCGGTAGATAGGAAAGCATACACTTAATTAAATGAATAAACTAGCATTTACTAGAAAGCACAATATCAATAACCACCAGTCCTAGGTGTGAGGACGATGTTTCTACCGAGAAATCAAACTAAAATCAAATACAAATAAATTAATTAATGTAAAAGGCAAGTTTTATAGGATATTCCACATTCAAGTACGCAGGAAATATATTTCGAAGTATTAATTAAGAACTATATTAATGTATGAAAATGACGCTGTACCTTCATCTTTTTAGTTTGTAACGACACAAATTAATTGCCGACATATTGCGTAAATTAAATTCAATTTTATTTACGTTGCACCAATGAGAAAAAAGCGAAACTTTCCGTTAACCAATATTGTGCAAGTAGACTATGTCATGGCTATTTAAGCACGGCAAATTTACCATGCAGTTCAGTTGTCGCATTTTCCTTCTGCTTTGCGTTACGTGTGCGTGCTGTCGGCTGACATTTCATACGCTGGTTATTGGATTGTCTTCACCAACAATTGGCAACATCGTGTTGGTGTACAACCAGCGAGACGAGCCAACTAATGCAAACTTCAACGAAGTTTCCACATCGAGATTACAACGCAACAACAGAAGGAACCACAGCCAGAGTCAATACAAGGCTCTAAGACATCTTCACTCTGAAGGATCTTTCTCGGCATTTGCCGGAGAACGCACGACCGGCCCTGTTAAGAGCCCCCTATCAGAACAATAACTCTATATCCATAGCACTTTAACCGAGTTTGTAACGTCGTACGGCATTTACTTCAAGCTGGGGCGTTTACAAGTTTTTTTATCGAATAAACAATTGATGCATCAACAAAGTTGTATTACAAAAAAATAGACAAACAAGATATCTCGTTCACAGAGTAGTACTGCAGTTAGTGAAGGCTGACTGTCTGGCTAAATCAGCGTACGGTAGTGCAAATACATAACGAACAGGTCGTCATATATATCATCACCAAGCTCATGCGTTTAATTGTCTTTCTGTAACTACTGAAGAATATTTATACATTTCAGCTTTTATTTAATTGGTTTCAATCGCCTAAGTGGCAATTATCGTTAGAATCTATTTAGTTAAATTTATGTTGAAATACTGGTTTGAAAAAAATTATATGGTCTATTTTAAACTGCCAACACTATAAGCGTAATAAACCGTTTAGTCGTTTTTCCTGTAAACCATACGTATATGTTTGTTAATTAGATAAGTAGTAATTTAGGTCATCTAGTTAGTCAGAATGGAATAAAGAGATGTTTTCGTAGCCTTTATTTACCTATGTTCACATGATGAACTTCTGGCTTACATTCCAAATTATACTTGTGCACTTGAATAAGAACAAACTTTGTACTGAGAATTATTGTCGCCAAGAGACATACGATAAGGCCATATAATCCAACAGGAATTTCTTATAATTTTTCCCCTAAATATAATTGAAGCCGTTAGTTGCTTTTCTTGATTTCTTTATAGGATTTTTTGTAGTTTACCTAGCCGGATTTGGTTAGCCGTACCAACGATAGAAGGGAAGGAGTACATAGAACAGAAGTCAATCTATGACGATGATTCAGCTATGGGATGATGGAGTATTTGTTTCCGGTTTAAAGAGCGTTTACCATTACAAACGGAATTAAAATTAAGTGAATAAAGTGTAACATAATTTGGCGTTGCGCTGTAATATCCGAATGATAATTACAATGCCCTACCACATTATTTATTCAGTTTGAGACATCAATTACCAATTCTTTAAATCAAGTTTGCGAGCTTGAAGTAAACACTAATCCCATTGTATTCAACCAGTCGTCGAACAATATAGCAAAGCTACCGTCAGTCAAACGTACTGAAGCGATTCCACCTTCCAGAATAATTATTAGAGTACGACGGCAAACAAACAAGCAAAAATCAAACCGCAATACATATATATGGAAACAAAATTATATATGCGGCTCTCACCTCAAGTAGTTTCGCATGTATAATATTTGACTGGAAATGTCAGCTGCACAATTTCTTTTCAGTCACGAACATTAACTTTCTGCAGCTTTCGCAACGTAAATGTAAGTAATATAATTAAGCAATCATTAATTGTGGGGGTGATACCGTCGTACTCTGATCATGATCATGACATCATTAAGTGTGACTGGCGGTAGCTTTACTATCACGTTCGACGACTGATTAAATAAAATACGATTGGTGTTTACTTCACGCTCACAAACTTTATTTAAAGACTTGTTGCCACCACTCGCGCAATTTCTATTATTATGAGTATTAACTGTATGTATGTATATATAACCACATATATATATATATAGGACAAAATCTGCAGAGTTAATGTTCGTGATGCATAGAAATTTGGTAGTCATGGAGAACAGTTAAATTATAATGTACGTAAAGAAACTATTTAAAGATTAGGGAGCCAGCATATCTAATTTTGCTTTCAATATATATGTATTGCGGATTTATCCTCGCTATTCAGTTTTGCGCCGTACTTTGATAATTATCGTGGAAGGTCGAAATGCGCCAGTACGTGTGACTGAAGGTAGTTTTGATCAAGGATTGGTTAAATATAATGGGATTGGTGTTTACTTTAATTTCGCAATCTTAATTCAAGGAATTGTTACCACCACCCGCGTGGTCAATGATTGTTTAATCGTTTTTATATACCAAGACCTTTCAAATATGCAAGCATGCCTGTACAACTGGCGTTTATTATAATTGAAATGCGTAAAACTGGTCATTCACATTTTTGCATTAAATTGTGTATTCAGTTATAGCTCTTTTGGCAAAAAAACATTAGATGAGCACTTTTTCCAACAAGTGTGAGCCTAATTTTCTTTATCGTCTGCCTCTTGATGGTTGATCTCTTCTTAGTAGAGTTTTTAAAATGTCCAATTCAATCTGTGTTTCACATTTTTTGCAATTTTCGTGACAAAAGCGATCAATCATGTTTAAGCAGATATAGCAATCGATCGAGTTAACGTTTGACGGACCAAAATTGGAGCTTGCAAAATAAGGTGTCACCTTACAAATATGATCAAACATATATCAAACTTCTAGAAGTTGATTAACCAACGCAATGTTTTCAAATCAATTATCCCTAGTTGAGTACTCCTGCATAAAAAAGAATCAGTCCAGTAATTATTATAGAAAAGTTATTCTGATATATTGTCGATGTCATCTGTGTTCTCTTGCACCAAGCCAAATAATGTTTCCCTTTGTAGAAACTATAAAATATTACTTTCATTTTGTTTAATGTTGTACGTATTCGTACAATAGTATTAAATAAGTCATATTTCCCCAGAAAATTCACAGGAAATTTGTAGAAATAGCGCTGCTGATACTATCTATAATGCTTAACAATTTCTTATATATGTATAAATTAACTACGTGACCTAAAATAAGTTGTGGAAGAAACTTTTGTCGGTAGATAGATTAATTTAAAAAATAAAAAAAACTTACAATTCCTGGTCCGATTATACTCATAACTATGCGAAAGATAAGCACCGTCCAATAAACGTGAAGGGCCTGTAGAATCAATAGTAAAACCTTGTAAACTTCAGCAGCTGGCATCCAACCCATCAAGTGTACATGAGCAAATAGAGCATGGATAATCCTACAAATGAAATAGATTTAAGAAATGAAGTGGAGATATATAAAAACCACTATAAAAATCATAGGCAATATCACGTACAAACATGGTCAATAAATGTGGAATAAATAGTCAGTGCAATATAATATACACATAAATATTGAAAAAAACTGTATAATCAACTTTATGCAGAGTAGGTGTAATTGTGAATTTAAAGCCAACTAACTACATATAATAAAAACGAAGTCTGCGAAGTTAACAAGTAGAGTGATTAATAAAATATAATTATCAATAACAAGCATTCTCGGGGCATTCCGTTCATAAAAAATTATACTCTTGCCTCGACACAGATAAGTCATGCAACGTTAAACAAAATCATGACATTACATATGGAAATGCATAAAAGTGGTATATTCTACGTTGAAGAGAACAAATAAACACATTCATATACTACATATGATGATAAAAGTAATAGTTTAGCTTAAAAAGAAATATAAATATATGCCAAAGTCAGCATTAGCAAAAGGTGGAATGTAATGCACACATGTTTATTGTTTATAGGCAACTCATAATTGAGAGCTGGCAGAATCCACTAAACGCAATAAATACTTCGTCGAAAAATATGCTATTTAAATGCGTATGAAAGTAGTAGTAGAACCGTTGTCATAAAAAATCCTTACAAATTGAATTTCAAAACCAACTTATTAGATATAATATGTAATAAACCATAAAAGGCATCGAAATAGAGGTTTTTATACAAGCCAAATTTCAATAAAATTGCAGATAATTCTTCTGAATACCTTCTTCTCGAACAAAACCTTAGACTCTCGCATCGAACAACAAAACCTAGTTTTCCGATAACTATGACAAAACGTTCTTAAATGTACAAAATGTATATATTCTTCGTTTGTGAGAACAAACATACATGCGTTTAAATATTATTTATAGTGCACCCACTAACAAATTAGCTTAAATAGGGTTAGGGACAGATGTCAAAGTCAACATGGACAAAAGGCGTAATACCATGCACACATTTGCCTCGTGCGTATTGGCCACTGATTCTTTAGAGCTCAAAAAACATATCAGGTCCACTTTACACTTTGGCAACAAATGTGTGTGAATTTTGAGCGACTTCATCTTGAGCAATGCATTACAATTCGGCTTCGATTTACAAAAATGATCTAATTTTCAACATAACCATGACATCAATTTAGTGAATTATATAATAGTTCTATATCCTTTTATGATGATATATATATATATATATATATATATATATGCGTAGCTAAAAGGATATGCCATCATCAGCACAAACAAACTGTTTAGTCTCATGTAACATGTGTTTTTGACTATCGGCAACTAAGCATTGTGATATGGTAAAACACACCAAGCTAACTTAATAATTGGTCAAAAATGTGAATTAAGAAGACGTATCTTTGTAGTAGGAAAGTCAATTTATTTAAAACCTTAAAAATTGAAACTACAAAGCCAACTAACTATATGTATCAAACCTCCTAATGATACCTACACCGCGATATTACAGACAGACTTAACTTCAGTTAAATTACGTATAACAGTGCGCACATCCCTCAAGAGCAAAGACTCGATTAGTAAAACGATTTCTCACAATAAGAGCATTAATTTAATAACGCATTAACTAATTCCTATGTGCAAGGCCATAAAGTCATCAGATACGAGTATAGATTCTTTCACATTATCTCATAAAGTACCAACAAGTGAAAAAGTTATTCTTTGGAATGCGAGGTTTAAAAAATTCATAAAACCCATTCCAAGTGCAAAGAAAAAAACCAAATATTATTAGATACAATAACCGTAAATTTAAACTTGGAAAGAGCATTAAATAATGAAACAACCAATCAATTGCGTTCATCACCTCCAGTTCAAGCCCAATGTCAGAACATGCTATTTATGCTTGAATGATTAAGCTGGAGTTCACTTATCCGTAGAGCTTCATAAGTGTTATCACATTTAGTAAATACATTAAATACCACGCCTGGATAATATAAATTGCTCAAAAAAGTCATTTCAATTGCAATGAACTGTCATTCGAATAATTAATCGCTTGGTCGATCGGCCTACGTAGGTTAATCGACAACACACCTATGCATATTGATAAGTAATATTTAAGGTCAAAATTAACGAGTATTTCACTTTAATTGCTGATAACGGCAAATGAGTTTTTTTACGAAACATTCGTAATTTAGCTGCATTAAATGCGCGTGTTAATACCGATTCAAATGTCTTCTGTGCTGTGCGGAAACAGTATCCTCCTTAAATGGCATGTTCATGTAAATTCCTTTCGTTTCTGGTCCCAAGTACATATGATTCTTTTGATTTTTCCTTTTAACGATTTACTCAATCAATGATCTAGGATGTCCACTAGGCATTAGATAAATTGCTGCTATAATACACTGCTCCTCTTTGATCAGTGCTTTAATCTAATCAATTTCTGCTTAGAAAACAACTAAGCTAGTATTTGATATATATATATGTATGTATATATATATATATTAATATATATATATATATATATATATATATATAGAATTTCCATCAACAAAAAGTATCATGTATATATTTAATTGAAGGATGTTATGTTTACCGAGAAAAATGATAAATGACATCGACCAAAGCCAGAATGAATGGATTTGCTGGAACAACAGACGTTCAGAAGTAGTTTAAATTTTCGATTTTAGTGATATTTAGCATATTTTTAAATCCAATTTCGATAACATGTACCGAATTGGCAACTATAGATTTGATACCATGTGGCGACTCGAAAACCAATGTTGGTATCTTTTACAGGCTCAGTGTATACCATATATATTGTATTGGCTTTAGAACTACTTTTTACGAGGTGCGCAATTGCATATACATTAGCCATCCATTACAGTTGCTAATAACACAAAGACGAACAAGTCTACCAAAATGAAAACCAATCAGTTTGTCAACTACATTCGCCTAGGACATAGTACAATCCCATTTAACCACATTACTCACACAAATATAAAGTGAGTAAAGAGCGTAATACCGGCTCCTACTGATGAGTGGCCAGTAAGCACGAAACGAATGTGCACGAAATTATACTTTCCGTTCACGCTTTCTTTGGTGTATCCTTCTGGTCATAATTGAACTAATTTGTTACTAGGTTTGCAGCAACTAATATATAATTGCTACAAACAGTATCTAACATGTACCTAATGAAATACAACCATATTGCTTCAAATCAATATCACTCCAACAGGTAACATTGTGTCTGTTCTAAAGTAAAAAGGGGACGTTGCCAGATGTAATTTGTGGTTAAAAGAAAGGCCAAATGACCGTTCACCTGAGGGACTGACTGACAAAACAAAAAACAAATGTGTATTAAATGGAAAATTATGTGTAGTTAGAAGCTTACGTGGTGCAGTGGATGAGTTGCAAGATTTCAAAGCAAACGTGCTCAGATGAAAATCTTGAATCCAGCAATTCTGGATAGTATTTATAGAGGTCTAATAAGGACTAAATCTATCCTTTTAATGAAGTCCCATTCCTGCAACACAATACTGTTTCTAATGACAACATAAACATAATGAAGTCCTGACGTTATATATATATATATATATGTATGTATGTATGTATATATATATATATATATAATTAGGAAAAACATTGTAATAACTTAAAGTGGATTATGGCCATTTAGCTGAGATTATAAACTGCTATACAATCTTTCCATGTATATTCATTCTAGGTTTTCCATTTGATTAAGTGGGTACTTAAACAAATCAGCTCAATTTTACCTCTCTTCTTGTTTGAGTGATTGGTAAGTGTGTATGCGTTTGATATCTAATGTGTTTATTATATTTACATATTAAAGGAGTATTTCGCTCTATTTACTGCAAAGTGTTGTCTAGAATCTGTTCATTCTTTATATGATATTTGAAAGTTTAACCATCTGTTCAACATTGTTGGCAGTTACCTGTACAAAGATATTCTTTTTCAGATGTAGATCTTTTGTTTCACCTTCATTACATAGTTTTATGTCATAGCGGCAAGTAACAGCGCAAATTGCGCATTTTACAGAATATTAAATACTCCTTGATGTTTCGAAATTTCATTACGTATGTGTTGCAAGCTGTTTTCTCTTGGTTGTTGCCAATCCATAGATCGAATGTTTTTATTAAAGTGCGGTCAAGGGAACGTGTTCGGTCTTCGCTTCTGGATACTATAGTGGTGTTCTTCCGAATTTTGTTATTCGTGTCTAGTCGAAATTAAAATATCATGTTGATCAAACTTTTTTGAATATTTAGAGTCAGGTGTTTGATTTTTTCTACTAAAGGGCCGCATAAATATAGTTACTACTGGTTTGCTTTATGTAGAGATTGAGGATATTGGTCAAACTGACTTCAGGTGCCCCGATTTCTAATATATGAGTCTGAAATGAGCTGATTTTCTTGACGGCAGCCAAGCCTTTTTTTAATTAATTTCAGGCGGTGAATGTTGCTGGATTCATATTTTTATCGATTGCTTCTTCGTACATTCAATATATATATATATACGTATCATATATATATATATATATATATGTGTATATATATATATATATATATATATGTGTATATAGTACATGGAATCAGGCAGAGGAAATCCAAACGTGGGAAGTGGGGAAGTTAGAGAGGTAGCCCAATCAAAATTGCTAGGCATGACCACAGTTTCATGCTCAATGCTCGAACATACATGGATGTATAAAATTAAATTCATCCCGTAGACAAGTTCGTGCACGTTGGGAACTCTTCACGTACTGTTCGGAATTTTCCGAACCTAGGCGTGCACATTTAATGCAGCCAAACTACGAGTGCTATTTAAGTGTACCACACCTTACTCTTCTCAACAACACTTTATAAGAGAAGCAGCCGATAATGTCGATCTTAAATAACATTTACCAATATACATGAGAAAATTCTCTATCAAATTATGTAGGCCGACCAACCAGATGGTTAATGACTCGAATGAATAAAAATTGCATTTTAAGCACCTGATTACAATCAAGTGGCGAATACACGTCTGCACGTGTGCAACGTGACTTTGGAACTTCGAACGTATGAAATATATAGAATAATTAATAAAAATATTAACACAAATGGGTTAGTCACATATGGATTAAAAAACTGCAGCCGGATTTATGCACAATAAAACATGTTCGGGTAATGAGCTTAACCATAGGTGATACATGAAATTGAGTAGTTGTTTCTTATATCGCATTCTCTCATCTTCCCATTTTCATCTATTACTTTATGTAATAACAACTCTATATATATATCGCTATTCTATCCATGTTTAGATTTTCTATTCTTCTTTATATATATATATATATATATATATATATATATATAAAGAAGAATGAAAGTAAATAGTATGTATAGAATGTAGAATATATATATATAATTTTATATATATTATATCCGCATTCTATCCACATGTTTATTTTCTATTCACTTTTTTATATATATGTATATATTATTATTATTATATATATCCATTCTTATTCATCTTTTTACATTTTCTATTCTTCCTTTTATAAATATAAATATATACATATATATATTATCTATATATGTGTATATATATATATATATATGTATATATGTGTATATATATTTAAATCCATTTATTCACAAATATATTTTAAATTTAATGGCCTAATGTTCAAGCTCCTTCTTCAGTCTTACAGGTATATTAAATCATTACGTCAACAAAAGATCACATCTCTTGTTTTTGCCAATTTAATACGATTCTGTTTGAACTTGTTACAATATATCTGTTTGTTATAATTTTTAACTGATGTCTTGATGATCATTGATATTTAACCGAGACCAGATTTTATGTCTTTTCAAGAATATGTGAATTTAATGTGGTTGCTATTTTAAATTTTCGGTGTAGCTTAGCGTATCTGAAATATCGTAGTGGAGGAAAACTTTTCAGTCTGAAATTTGTACACAACGTATAGTTACTTGACATTGTATTCGAACTCATGACGTCACTGTATAACGTTTACTTCTCTACTGTTTTAATATTTACTTGTATCACAGATTGGAATTTCAAACTATTTTACGTTTATCCATTGCACGCGTTTTTGCATTACGCAAGGTAATAGCTTCATACACAGGCTTAGTTACTGAGATCCGATTTATCACCTAGCTTTTGATTAAAGCGTGTTGAGTCAATATATAAATTGTAGATGGTTTTGGAACGGGGTTGCCCACATTTGCTTATATCTGCTATTGGCAGTCAGTGTTGTGTTGCCTGATGATGGTCTTTGAATAAACTTAGAAAGCGTCATGAGAAGTAAACAGATGCGATAGAACCGCATTTGATTGGAAGTAAAAATGAGTCAATATAGATCAAGACAAAACAGAGTGGAAATAGTGACAAATCGGATCTTTTGTCATAACTGTTGATAATAGCTATTACCCGCGTACGCATAAGCTTGCGGCATTGATAACCTGAATGCTTACACACCGCAAAATATTGAGTTTGAAAACTATTTTACGTTTGTTGGCTAATAATTAAGCACGTCTTCGGTTCATCACCAAGTTCCCATAATGAGTTTTCCAACTTACACAAAACTCATGCGCGTATGTAATTATACCTTTTTACATGATGAATTTAAAATTTATTGCTGATCCTAGTCAAGCTAATTTGTCACTAGGTACTCCACACATAATATTTAAATTCTTATGTTCTTGCTCTCCTTAACCATGAATGTATAACTATTGTATATTCCATAGAGTGGTGCCAATATTATCATCTGTATAAGAGGATTTATATCATTCACCTTACTTATTATTATCAATTTAATTAAAATTTAGTTGTCACTACAATCGTGCAATTTTTATTATTTGCATGTTAAGTAAATATTATTCTTGTGGTCAATGCCTCTTGAATCATTACAAATGGCTGTCATTCTAGTCGATCCGTCACCATAATCTATCCTCTTTGCTGCAGGCCCATTTCCATCTACCTAATCTGGCTAAAACGTGCATTTAATGCAGCCAAACTACGAGTGTTATTTAGAGTAACACACTTGCCTTCATCCGCAATTTAAAAGAAATAGCAGCTAATGTTGACCTTAATATAATATTTACTAATATACATGGCCGATCGACCAGACGGTTAATTACTAAAATCAAAGAAAATTATATTTTAAACGCCTGTTTCAAATCAAATTGTGAAAACACGGTAGCAATTTCGGAAAATATCTTTGAAACCTCAAACGTATGTTTTTCGACGTAGCATTTAAGATTATGAATAAATTCAATATCATAAATGAGTCAGTTACATACGATACATGAGTTAGTTACATACATGTTCGGGTATTCAGCTTCAACTGGAGATATTGCATGCAACTGATTGGTTGTTCCCTTACTTTACACATTCTCTACATTTTCTATTTAGCTTTCCAATATTGATAGAGATGTTCATTTGTAGATATTTGAAAAGAATATGAGAAAGAAACGGTTCTTTTGAAATGCGAGCTTTAATAAAATAAAAAATTATTTACCAGAATACATGCGCAAGTGGTCGATCAACTTACGTAGGCCGATCGACCAGACGGTTAATTACTCGAATGAGAGAACATCGCAACTTAAACGTCTGTTTCAAATCAAATGGTGAATACACGTCTGCTATTGCGCAACACATCATCGAAACATCGCACGTTTGTTCTCCAGACGTAGCATTCAAAGTAATTACTAAATGCAAGAAAAGGGAGCTATCCACATACAAAGCCTTATGGATAAACAAATTGCATCCAGATTTATGCATGCAGAAGAAGCACGTACAAGCATTGAGCTTGAACTGGGTGTGACGCACGCAATTTGATTGGTTTCCGTTTTTCACACTCTCTCTATGTTCACATATTTCTATCTTGTTTTGCTTTTCAATTTATATAAAAAGATATGTTCATTAGTAGATATTTGAGAAGACAATGCGAAAGAAATGTTTCTTATATCTGATAAAATTTCTTTTAGTTTTTGCACACAGGAATGGTACAATGAAAGAAACGGTTCTTTTAACTTCTTTTCTTTTTAGACAGGGAAAGGGTACTATTTATATTTATAATCTAAATCCTGTCATAACGCTTTACATCATTATATTTTTTTATATATCAATATATATTCCACAAGAATATAACTGCAGAACCAGATTCTTGAAAAGTTTTTGGCATTCAAAAAGCATCACTATCACCATCCCCATCACCACCACCATTACTGTCACCTACATCACCCATCAACATAGCCACTATCACCACCACCGTAACTAGCATTATCATCATTATTATTATCATTATCACCATCAAATCAGAAGCACCAAAATCAACATTAGCATCAGCTACTTTTACATATCATTCAAGAGAAACGTAGTGTGGATTCCCTTGGCTAAATTATTCAACTGTCGGAAATATCTGCAAAAAAAATAAATTTTACGTTTTTCTCAAATCAATATGATGACATTGATATCATAAACCTGTATAAGGAAGTCTAGAATTTCTTGTAGAAATTATTTAGATTTCACTTATTTTTTTGGTTTGCATTTAGGAGCTATCATCATTTGTCAGATTTACTCATTGAAAATAAAACGTGCTTCTAAATCTATTTAAAATAACATTTCCTTAATTAAATATTATCTGATTCCCCTTAATGTTTTCGTATTATTATAATTTGAAATTAGCCATTAATTTTCGGTTAATTAGCTCTATGTTGATTCAACAGGCGTTGGCCTCTATAACAAAGGAACCTAGCCATGTGAACGTGAAATCCAGAATTTTTCGTTTCATAGGCGTACTGTTGATTAATTTAAATCGGGAGGCTGATTACCTATCTTACTCGTAATTTTTCATGCGAAAAATAACCACCTATTCTGTTTTGAGCTGATGCGGTGTTTATGAATTATTAAAGCCGGTATTGTTGTATTGTGTGTTTAAGTGGAACAGGGGCAGTCGTTCTAACTGAATTGTGTAGACGTGAATGAGCCTATGTTATATAAATAAGTATATGACAGGTCGGCTATAGTATGATGGGCAATTCGATGTGGTTCAACAGATGTTAACCACTACATATCCACTAGAGGCAGCAACATTGAGTATTACAACACTTCTTCTATTGTTAGGTGTGTCCAGTTGAAAGCGCCTGTCTAAATGTAGTCCCTGTGTTCATCAATGTGACTCTGTATTGATTAAGTTGCCTTAGAAAGTCTTTATGTATTGTTCTGTTTCTCTGATGGCGTCCATTCCTTGTCTGTACCATCCTTCTGGAGCGACACTATTTATTTCATTCACATTTATTCCTTCTTAGAATGCAAAATATTACTCCTACGAGATTATAATTTCTGAGGTTCTGATGATAAATAGCCTTTAAATTAATATTTAAAAATCAAAACTAGTAGGAAATTTGATGACCAAGAAATATCTAAATTTACATTAGGTTCTTCAATTAGTATTTACGCTTTATGTTCTTAAGCATTTCCGGTTTTATTTCATATTCATTCAACTTACCTCTTATATTTTCCAGATGGTTACCGATCGACAGTTGTAGTTTTCATGAGACTTCACGATGGAATTACGCAATATTCGTACATGCATACATACTTACAGACATACAAATATAAATACATATATACATGCATAAATGCATATTTACATACATTCATAAACACATACATACATACATATAAACATACATAAAGACAGATATGAATAAAAGCATGCATGCATTTTCACATGATTAAACACATATACATACATTCATACAAATATATATGCAGGGGTAGATTGATCCTCCTATTGTCAACGTACTGTTTTTAGGCATTTTACACATACATTGCTTTAGATTACATATTCAGTTTGACGAAAAAATATATTGCTCTTCATTCTGCAAGTTAAGAACGGTGTTCATTTTTTATTAGCGTTTCTATTTTTTGTAAACAATTTTATTGTTTCATTGGACACGCGCGCGCGTTTACTTCGTTGCTGTTTGATTTATGTAGGTTAGCATTCCATACTGTTTAGGCGTTATCCAACTATATGCAGAAGCAGTACATAATAATCACTCATGCATGCACTGTGCAGACAGTAGTAACAAATCACAGACGGTTTATTCTGAAGATTTGATGGACTTTTATTATTTGGAACAGTTCAATATTAGACAACGTTTCGTCCTTTCGGAATGATTCTTTTCATTGTTACATAATGACTAACTTAACTGATTCTTCTTGTGTGACAATTAATATTCGAACTTTAATACCTGTTTAACTACTCTAGATTCAGCCTCTATATTTGTGCGTAAAAAACTACAACAGTATGATCAACACAAGTGACGCACTAAAGAGATATTTTCACGATTCTAATTCAAGGAATACATTTTTCTCTTAGGAACTAATTAATTGTGTAGTTTTTGGCAAATACGAGAAGCAATTTTGCCTAGCAGGAAAACTGCTTTACGTTGATAAATGCAAACAGTATTTCAAATAAGCATATTGTTTATATTTTTAAAGTTTCAATTTGATTTAAGTTTAGTAGATAAATTTCAAGTAGTATTTCATTTGTTACTTAAATTTTACTTGTTTCATAAATCTTTATTTCTGTGTTGCTCTCATACTAGACGAGAGGTAAACTATCATTAATATTAGGACAATAAATTTAAACGTACTTTTAACATTTTTTATAAGTTGTTTCTGAGCTATTTAACTTTACTTCATGTATAAATAGTTAAATCAGAGTTTTCTGATGGTTAGACATAAGCTACTGTAGTTTACAGAGATATATTACCATTTGATCATAATTAAAATAATTAAAAGTTGATCGTTTTTTAACAAATACTGTACGTTTTATCTGTCAGTGCACTAAGTCACGTATTTTGCGCATTTATCTCTTCAGAGAATTTTCATTAATTAATTATTATGAGAATTGTCATTCAAATTGTCTCAGCCAGCTGATGTTAAATTGCTAAAACTTTCAACTAGCGTACTCATGACACAGTTTCGGTAGAGTTTTCAAAATTAGTCTCAGATAACTGGTGAAGTATCTAATCTCAGATCACTTATTCAGAACCGCTTCATGACAATATATAGATATCAGCACCAAAAGTTTGCCGTCGTACTCTGATGATGATCACAGAAGGTCGAAACGCGTCAGTGCGTTGGGGCTGGCGGTAGTTTTGTTATGTTGTTCAACGACTGGTTAAATACAATAGGATTAGTGTTTACTTCAAGCTCGTAAACTTGATTTACAGAATAGCCAAAGACATATTTGATCAGATACTTGGGAACGATATCATTCAACCTCGTTAAAGTTCTTGAGCCTCACTAATGCACATGCAAGCAAAATCTTGGTTCGTGATTAGAGACTATAAGGTTATTGTCTTTAATCGCGTCACAATTCATGATCGATATCCGGTAAGAAACGGAAAAGATATCATCGAAGAAGTTGCTCTATATAAATTGTTCAATGTGCTCGATTTTAAATCAACTTACCATTAGATATCACACGACGAAGAAAGTCTAGTAAAAACAGCCGTCATTACCCGATTTGTATTATTTGAACAGACTCGCAAGCACTTTTGCCTGTGCAATGCATAACAGACGTTTAACAAATTCATGAATGAGGTACTGCTAAAACTTCCGCGCAAACATTTTTAAGAGGAGGAAGTCATCGCAACCTCTGTTGATCCAGAACAGCATTTAAGTCAGCAAAGAGGCGCCTGTTCGTAACGATCAGTTCGCTCTCGTACTGAACATAAAAAATGTGTTTGGGGATAGAACCAAGCAAAACTCCTGGAATTCTTGACCCGAAATTGTGTTTTAAATACCCTAGAAGAGAAGGCAAAAGTAGCTTAACAATTTCCGACACTGAATACCACTAAAGATCTGCACCGTTTGCTAGGAATGTGAAATTATTATAGATTTCTAATTCCCGTGATGGCGCAACCACAAACACATCTGACAAGGCATCTCCCAGGGCTGAAATTGCCGAAGTCCTGTTCATGTCTGCATTGAAACGCTTCCGATCAGTTAATGTTCAAACGCATTAAAAGCTTGTTTACGCAAAACATTCATTTAGTCGCACGTACCATTGAAACTATCGACAGACACATCTGATGTAGCTCTAGTTGGCACATTAGAACAGGAAGTCGAGGCTACCCTTCGCACAATAGCATTGTAATCTCGAAAATTAAAAGCCACAGGGAAGAAAGATCCGGCTAGGGGAGAGAACTTTTAGCATCACAGAACTCCTATCTCTACTTTGAATGGTATCACCTGCCATCTCTTCCAATTAATGACCTATAACGTATCACTAATGGAAGCTCTGCTGAAACTTCCACAGAGCACTCCTGCAAATGATCCGCTTAAGTGAGATAAATTTTACTACCAGATGCATAATAGGCGAAGAGAACATGGTGACAGATTGTTTATCACACTTTGAAATATATTCAATAGCCCATTATGTCGCTATGGCATGACGAAGACGCAAAAACAAGCAAACAGAGAACTCGCACTATGGCGATGAAGATTACCTGATTGATTTACACGTTATAAAATGACAATAACTGAACTGAATAAGATTTAAAAAAGCATGTTGCGCGACAGGGAATAAATCATTTACCTGATTATCGGTGCGCGATCCGACTTGTTTGCATCCGCTGTCTTCCTGATTTTTTCTCCAAACTTTTCGATTACCAGATACGGATATCTTTTTCAATGGAAAGCTCATCATAATAAGTTGACAATCAATACGTCAAGTGGAAATATTAGTTTAAACTGCCCCATTTATACTTGTTGTTAGATCTCTTAAGCATAAAATGCTAGGAAAGTGTATGTCAAATTGGTTTGTGTATATGTCTGCATGTGTACACGCTTCGAAATGAGATTACAGTGATTTAGTCACAATTACTGACAACTCACTAGATAAGCGTACGCCATGCCTGTGTGTATGTATTCTCGTTTGTTTTTGATTGAGGAGTAATCAACAATTGCACGTGTACACTCATCCCAGTGAAATGACAGCGATTTAGCAACATCTGACTAATCACTAGATAAGCGTATGCCACCTCTGTGTGTTTGTGTGTGTGTGTGTGTGAGCGTTTGCTTAAGACTGAGAAATAATCTGTTACATGTAATTAACAGAAATGTGTAACAGAAATTCACATGAAACTAAAATAATAACTGTCATTTCCTAAACGTACACGTCAGACCTATTTTCACACGTACTATCCTAGATGAAGTAATTACGAGTGACATCCTGGTGATGAGGGGGCAAGGTACTGTGAATAAAGTAAATAATTTAGAGTTAGCAAAATCAAGTTAGAAACGAAAAAGTATTCTATTAAGGTGGATAGTTAAAATAACATAAAAAAGGGGGATCGTAAAAGAAGTTGAAAATTGTCTGATAAACAAAGATGCAAATATAAATGTATGTTAAAAGGTGCTACACTAACAACAGAACGTAAGATAACAGATAAAATAAGATAACAAGTAATCAAGGATGAAATAATAAGATAATCAAAAATAAATTAGGCGATATTGAATTACTCATTCTCCACTTCTGTAAGTTAATATCATTCCAGTGTTCTTATTCTTTAACTTGAGCGAATTTCTGATTCTGATTCTGGTTCGTGCAATTTTCGTTTTCTACCATTATTTAGTGCTGTGTTCCAAATAGGACCTAGTGATTTTTCTACGGCTGTTTCATTCATTATGTCATTTCTCGATTTAATTTCGATGGATTCTCTAATCAGTCTAGTCGATCTGCTACGGCTACAAATTGACATAACTTTGCACCCATCCCAATTAATTGTGTGCCCTGTCTCTACTGTATGGCGTCCAAGGTCCGATCTATTAACTTGGCTAAACTTGCATGCGGTTCTGTTTTCCCCTTCTTACCTTAATATGGCGCATGGTTTCACCCACATACAAATAGGTTACAGTCGTTACATGGAATTTCATATACTCCTGATGTGTCTAACGGTTCTATTTTCTCCTTTTGGTTGGGAAGTTTAATACCTAGGGTAAGGGTCTGTTTTAAAATAGTACGTATATTGTATTTTGATGCTACCATTTTGATTTTCCTACTTAGTTTAGAGTCAGGTATAACCATTACCCTCCGGTCATTTCTTGATTTGTTTGACTTCACATACTTCCAGTCATGATTAAATTTACTTATAACGCTCATTATAGTTGCTTCAATTAACTTTAGAGGATACCCATTAGCACTGAATATTTCTCGCAGTCTACCTAATTCAATCTCTCTATATTTTTATCTGTTAATCTTAAGCTTCTTATTATCATCGATTTTAAGATACCGATTTTCATTCTATATGGATGATTTGAATCGAAATTAAGAAGGATACCTGAGTAAGTAAACATCCCGTTCTAGTTTTGTACCATTTCTAATTAACTTGACATCCAGAAATGGTAATTCGCCACATGATTCATTTTCAATTGTAAATTTAAGCTCACTCACCTGATTTGATATGTTTAAGAAATTTATCAGTTGATCATCCCCGTGATTCCAAATAACTAATATATCATCCAAATATCGTACATACAATTTAGGATTTAGGGGCGTTATATCTAAGAGAGTCTTCTCCATGCAATGCATGAAGATATTAGCTATTGGAACCGATAGTGGTTGCCCCATTGGAACACCTCTAATCTGTTTATAAAATGCATTCCTAAATTTAAAATAAGTGGAGGACATACATACGTATATCATCTCCATGACGTGTCTTATCGTCATTTTACTTCCTTCCAATATTACTGGATGATTGCACGAATCAGAATCAGAATCAGAAACTCGCTCAAGTTAAAGAATAAGAACACTGGACTATATAAAATTACAGAGGTGGAGAGTGAGTAATTCAATATCGCCTAATTTATTTTTGATTATCTTATTATTTCATCCTTGATTACTTGTTATCTTATTTTATCTGTTATCTTACGTTCTGTTGTTAGTGTAGCACCTTTTAACAAACATTTATGTTTGCATCTTTCTTTATCAGACAATTTTCACCTTCTTTTACGATCCCCTTTTTTATTTTATTTTAACTATCCACCTTAATAGAATACTTTTCCGTTTCTAACTTGATTTTGCTAACTCTAAATTATTTACTTTATTCACAGTATCTTGCCCCCTCATCACCAGGATGCCACTCGTAATTACTTCATCTAGGATAGTACGTGTGAAAATAGGTCTGGCGTGTGCATTTAGGAAATGACAGTTATTATTTTAGTTTCATGTGAATTTCTGTTACACATTTCTGTTAATTACATGTAACAGATTATTTCTGTCTTAAGCAAACACTCACATACATACACAAACACAAAGACGTGGCATACGCTTATCTAGTGATTAGTCAGATGTTGCTAAATCGCTGTCATTTCACTGGGATGAGTGTGCACGTGCAATAGTTGATTACTCCTCAATCAAAAACAAACGATAATACATACACACAGGTATGGCGTACGCTTATCTAGTGATTAGTCAGATGTTGCTAAATCGCTGTCATTTCACTGGGATGAGTGTACACGTGCAATAGTTGATTACTCCTCAACAAAAAACAAACCAGAATACATACACACAGGCGTGGCGTACGCTTATCTAGTGAGTTGTCAGTTATTGTGACTAAATCACTGTAATCTCATTTCGAAGCTTGTACACATGCAGACATATACACAAAAAATTTGTCATACACTTTCCTAGCATTTTATGCTTAAGAGATATAACTACAAGTATAAATGGGACAGTTCAAACTTACATTTCTACTTGACATATTGATTGTCAACTTATTATGTTGAGCTTTCCATTGAAAAAGATAACCGTATCTGGTAATCGAAAATTTTGGAGAAAAATCAGGAAGACAGCGGATGCAAACAAATCGGATCGCAAACCGATAATCAGGTAAATAACTGAACTGATTTGTGATGTTTGACAATTAAAATTCGGAGTTTAAAATATGCGTAGAAAATAAAAACGAAACTATAATCAAAACTTAATCTAACAGCGTCGTGTGACAACTACATATACATACATAAATGCATTCAATACACATACACGCATGCATGCATGTATGTACACTAACATACACACGTGCATACATACAACATACACACGCACATATATACATAAATACATACACACATGTATGCATACTTGTCTAAAAGCCTACATAAATATATGCATAAAAGCATGCGTACATAAACACATACATACATACATACATACATAAATACACACATACCACCATAAAAACTTACATAAATATATTTATACATACGTACATGCATTCATCCATCTATCCATACATACAAACATACATGCATACATACACACATGCATACATATATACATACATGCATAAATACATACATACATACATACATACATACATACATGCATACATACATATATATAAATACATATGCATGCATTCATACATACATACATACATACAAGCATATATATACACATACATGCATATATACACACACATACATTCAAACATGCACAAATATACACATACACATATACATACATACATACATACATACATGCATACATACATACATACATACATACATATACATACATATGCATGAATTCATACATACATACAAACATATATATAGACATACATGCATACATACACACAGATACATTCACACATACATACATACACAAATACACACATACATACATACATACAAACATACATACATACATACATACATACATGCATACATGCATACATACATACATGCATACACACATACTAAATGTATACATGAATATATACATATATACTTAAATATATACACGCATACATACATATATACATGCATGCATACATACATACATACATACATACATAAAAACATATTTTTTATGAGAATAATGTAAAATAGACCATCTTTGACAGTCAAGAAGGCTAACAATATCTGGAGTATTCAAAAACATTTAAAATGCCCAGTAAGTAGCATTTTTCAGTTAAATGAGCTTTTAAGAAATGTCATGAAATCACTTGAATCAAAATGAATAAAACATCATTAATGACTGTTAATCACTAAATAGCAGCCGCCGTCAATCGTTTTATGATTCAGTCTCTTAGTGCAGCTCTAACTATACGCCGTGAATAATTATAAATGGCTCGATTCTCAGTGAAACAATCAGATGGTTAAAATGGCATGCATTACTTAGTAAAAGCTTATCAGGCACGTATAATACGTCTAGAAATATCGACAATATTGGCTTGTCCGGGGTCGAAAATAATTCAAAGATAAGCAATGACGACTTACAATTGGGAACTAATTAATACAATCCACAGCTTCAGATTAAAATGAGTTATCCAAAGATCTGTACGAAATTTAAACTTAAATCGAACATGCATGATTGTCCTTGAACACAGTCGGTTACTTCCTAGAGCACATTTTCTCATTTTGCTAAGCGCATTCCAAATAATATAAATCAATTTATGAGAGACAGCCATTATTTCAATCAAGGCAGTGAGAATAAAAGACCTCAGCAAAGACGGAAAATTAGAGTTAGGTTGGACAGTAAGATATATTCATATGATAACGAAGTTACACGCAACCGTTTCTTTGGCACGGGAATTATTACGGACAAAAGGTGATAGGGCACAAAAACAGGCTAAAGTTGCCAAGCATTTCAACTTTCGTAAGATCTTTAAGTGTGTTTCCTTACAGCATCTTACTAGCCAACTATTACTATTATTCAAGTATGTATTAGGTGTTGCGAACCTAATAACAAATTAATTCAGTTGTTACCAGAAGGATAAACCAAAGACAGCATGGACGGAAAGTATAATCTTATTCACAATCGTTTGGTACTTACTGGCGACTCATCAGTAGGAGCCGGTATTAGGCCCTTTAACCAATATATATTTTGGTGAGGAATGTAGGATAATAGGAAGATACAATCTCCCAGACGAATGTGTAAACCTGCAGTGGAGTAGCTAACATCGTATAGTCCGGGCAATGTGACGCACTGACGCGTTTCAACCTTGCATAATCATCATCAAAGTACGACGGCAAACCGCACTGGATATATATGTAAAGTAAAATTAGAGATGCGGCACTCACCTCTGGTAGTCTAGCATACATTGCACTGAAAAATGAATGGAAATGTCGGCTGCACAATTTCTATACAGTCACAAACATTAACTGTTTGCAGCTTTCGCCACACACATATAGCTCATACAATTAAACAATAATTGATTGCGCGGGTGGTGGTAACAATTATTTAAATCAAGTTTGCGTGCTTGAAGTAAACACCAATCCCATTGTATTTCACCAGTCGTCGAACAACATTGCAAAACTACCGCCAGTCATTAGTTCAATCGCTCAGCCATCGACAAGAAAATATGAACAAAATTAAATTCATTGAATCAAAGGCAACCCTATAAACGTAAATAAAATAATGATTGAAACAATAAAGACCTCATGAAAGAATTGGACAAATTCCCAGTCAATCAAAATTTCATACTAATCTTGATCTTTTAATTTAAGATATTTACAAACCACTAATAATTTATATTGATATAAAAGCTTCCACGCAATCCTTCGAGTTAGCAAACAAACTAAAGAAGGAAAATATTCATGGAAGCGGAGTATTTCAATTCATGTTTCAATATGTTGTCTTACGTTCCACTGGCACAAAAACAACGGTTATATAATGTGACTTGATTAAAATCGAAATTCTAAATTTTCCCATAGACATCAATGACCTCAATAACCTAATTTTGACTTGCGTAAAATTTACTTTGTATGAAACGTTTTTCGACAGTTCCATAATTAAGAGCTCCCGCTTGATGTATATATGAACCACCTTAAACAAATGAGTTAAAAAGGAAAAATTCATTAATGCACACTTTCCTAAAAATATGTGGATGATCTCATGTTATTCAATTTTAAGCAAGGAGATCAGGTGAAATTATAGAACATACCGTCAACACTATTCTTGGCATAAAATTAAATATCGAGAAAAATTAAGACAACTGTCATTCGGACCTAAATATCCACCTCAATTAAAAAAACGGTTATAAGACACAGGCCGTACATATAAACTTAAGTTCTCCAGACAATATATACGCTACAACAGCAGAATGTCAAAATCCTGTGGAAGAAACGTCCTAAATAGCCAAGCTTACCTAGTGAGAAAGATCAGCTTTTAATACAAGATTGAGAAGGAGCTAGTCAGCCTGAGGAAAATTTTGTTACAATACAAAAAATGCTCCGAACAATTTGAAAGTTTCAGCATCAAACCACATCCGATTCGTGGATTCCAACAACAATTTCTTCCTAAACATACAGTTAGGATCCCATCAATCAGCCTTCATTATTGCACGACCGTTAAATCAGATCATAAATGATGTTGAATCCAAACCACGTGGGCCGTTACGCAAGACTGCGCTTAACTGGAAATTTTGTTTGCACAATTTTATGCAGTTGCAAATATTAATTGTTTACATCTCGTCACATAATTAAACGACGGTTGAATGCACAAGTGGGGACAAAAACTATAAATCAAGTTTTCAAGCTTAATATAATTATCAATCCTTAAGTATTATTTTCCACTGGTTAAATACAATGGGATTGATGTTCATATGAAGCTCGCAAACTTGATTTAAAGTGTAGTTTTCTTCACTCGCGCACTCAATAATTATTTAATTAAATGTCTTATATGGACGTTGCAGAAGCTGCAAAATTTCATATTCGTATCTGCAAAGAATCTGTGTGGCTAATGTTTCCAGTCACGTACAATATATCTGAGATCACTAGAGGTGAGATCCGCATTTCAAATTTGGCCATCCTTATATATGATTTGCAGTTTAATCCATGCTAGTTAGTACAATATATCTGAGATTATCAGAGGTAATTATCCCAGAGCATGACAATGCATCAATTAAAAGCAAAATTCATAAGCCAAGCAGATTAATTAGACCACTGCTTGATGAACTCTAACTGCCGAACTTTGTTGTGAAAAGCCGATTTCGATGACTAAGACACTGTTTAGAAGAAAAGTTACACGACTTGCTCATCTGGTTACTGAAGTAAATTTGGCAGATGGCTTGAATCACAGCAGGCTAATGCAAGCAATCTTGTAGCCAAATACTATTCTTCAATGAATTCATCTCTCGCACCATACCGTTAGTCAACAACGGATACTTTCATAAGCAATAAAAATTAGAGACTTGAAGTAAAATGGGTGCAGTGAAAAAGTCTGGTTAGTTCTATCTTATTGACGTGAACCCCACAGAGCTCATCATGCAGGAGATCTCGTTTACTTCTTATTTATTTATCCGGTTAAACGATATGCTATAGGCAGTATTAACTAAATGTATAATCTGTTTTACATCGGCATTTGGTTCATCGTGGCGCTACGCGAAAACAAGTATTTGGCGAAGTATGTTAGAAATTTAATACCAATGCAAATGCGTATTAAACCAGTATAGAAGACAACAATTCAAGACTTCGGCAGAGCTACTTGAACGCCAAGTAATTATATATATGATCTACCAAACCTGTAAAACTACAAATTGCACCAAATCTAGAGTCAACTACTGTTAAAACTGATGATTCTAGTAAACTCTTATAATTTGGCCTCGATCGGCATCGTTTTAATCACGACATCATTTAGAAAAACTTACATCAGTTATATATTCTTGATTGTATAGGGCCAATCTTTTGTAATTTCGTAACAAACTATTTAAAATAGAACCACAAATATATGCAAAGGCCAGAATGAAGAAAGTTTTACTCTTACTTACGATAGTTTTTTGCATTCTAGCGACTTGCCAGTAGAAGCGAGTTTTAAGTGTAGTGTCGGTTTTTATAAGAGTTGCCGCTAAGCTGCAGCACACGCGTACATGAGAATAAAACTATTGATGTTGACCTGCTTACCTTTCTAGTCCATACCAAATATATAATTGCGAACGTCTGGTGGTCGGTCACAAAACATGTTAAATGAAATTTAATTTTTAAACCATCATCCTGAAACTGTGCAAACTATCAAAACTGTACCTGGCTGAAAAAATTGCTTAACACAACGACAGTGTACAGACAAATATGATTTAAACTCAATATTTTGCGGTGTGTAAGCATTCAGATTATCAATGCCGCGTTTTGCGTACGCGGGTAGTAGCTGTACACGGGCAGTTACACAAAGATCCGATTTGTCACTATTTCCAATTTTGTTTTGTCTTTGATCGGGTTGACTCATTTTTACTTCAATTGGAAATGCGGTTCTATCATATCTTTGTTTACTGGCGACGTTTCGGTGCCTACTTTCCAGCACCATCAATCGGGCAACACAACCAGGACTTAGGAATTCATTAATACAACGTGACACGGTCCTCGAGAGTTTATGGTCTAGTAAAGATTCATAAACAGGGGAATCCACTTAGATTAATCGTTAATGTACAAAACTCACCAACGTATAGATTGTCAAATTTCTATGCAACAGAATTAGAAAATATACTTATTTCTTAGATTATACTTTAAAGAATACATATCATTTTATTGACATTATTAGTAGATATAACTTGAATGATAATGATAGAATGGCTAGCCTGGACGTTGTATCGATGTATACTAATGTCCCGGTACAAGCAGCATTAGAAAGTGTGAAGCGTTGTTTAACAGAGTTCCCAGAGATAATAGAAGGTAGTAAAATGATGTTAAGTAGTATTATGGAAATCTTTAATATTTGTATGTCCTCCACCTACTTTAGGTTCAGAAATAAATTTTATAAACAAGTTAAAGGTGTCCCTATGGGACAACCACTATCAGTCCCGGTTGCTAATATTTTTATGCACTATTTTGAAAAAAAATATGTTGTTAAAATCTCCTCTCAAGCCAAATTTGTATGTAAGATTCCTGGATGATATGTTTATAATTTGGAATCATGGTGATAATGAGTTAAATAAATTCCGCGAATTAGCCAACCAATTAGGTGAATTAAAGTTTACATTGGAGAAAGAGAATAATGATGAATTACCCTTTTTGGATGTGAAAATAAAACGGAATGGTTCCATATTGGAAAGAGATATTTTTAGAAAAGAGACTTATTCAGGACTTCTTCTTAATTTCCTATCAAATCACCCATATGGAATGAAAATAGGCATTCTTAAATCCATGATATTAAGGAGTCTTAGAATAGTGGATAAAGAAAATAGAGAAAAGGAAATGAGGAGATTAAAAGAAATATTCGAACTTAATGGCTATCCGTCAAGTATAATAGATAGATTATTAGATGAGATGTTACAGAGATTTAATCATAATATAATAAACAAAGTAAAGAAGGAAAAAGAACCAGATAGGCACAAAATTATGGTATTACCTGATTCAAAATTGAGCAGGAAAATTAGAATAATAGCAGCTAAATACAATATTAAAACAGTTTTAAGACAATCGCTTACTATAGGCAATAAGCTACCTAACCAAAAAGAAAGAGTAGAACCACTCGAGACATCAGGAGTATATGCGATACCATGCAAAGAATGTAATCTCATGTATATAGGCGAAACCATGCGACCTATAAAGGTTCGTAGAGGTGAACACAAGACAGCCTGCAAATATGGACACATTCAAAACAATAGACCTAGCTAGGCATTCGAAGGAAACGGGTCATGAAATAGCCTGGGAAGGATGTAAACACATCGCGTTATGCAACCGCAGCAGATTAACTAGACTAATTAGAGAGTCAATTGAAATAAAATCAGGAAAAGGTGTAATGAATGTAACATCGGTAGAAAAATCCTTGGGCCCAATAGTTAATGAAGCATTTTCTACGGTCAGAAAACGGGAGGCTGCGGAACTTGAATTAAGTGGGAACCTAAGTAAAAAAACCTCGATTACAGAGAACTGATTGCGAATGAATTGTACCAATATCAATTCCTATATACTTATATTTCTCAATAAAAATGTTCCAGAAGAGGGTATACAGATTTAGCAAGGGTTAGTAGATAGGACATTAGATAAGAACATTTGCTACATGTTGCTTATATTTTATATATTTATGTAAGGTAGGAATATCTTAATAAATGAATAATACGTTAGCCCTAGAGAAGATATCCATGATTAACAGCTATAATGTATCCATTTAAGAGAAACTCAAAATGTGATAGATAGACGGATATATAGATAGGCCTATGGGTAGATTGATAGGTTTATTCTATACACATAATATATATATATATATATATATAATATATATATATGACTCACACTGTTGCTTATATTTATATATATATGTTTTTATACATATTTATATGTATTTTATATATTTATATAAGGTGTGAATAAATAAATATACAATTTGATTAATTGGTAAATAAAAAAACAGTAAGAAAAGAATAAAATAATAATTTGAAATATGCAAACGATATATATATATATATATATATATATATATAAAGGATTAGGGATGTTGGTCTCATACTGTTGCTTATATTCATATATATGTTTTTATACATATTGACATGTATTTTATATATTGATATAAGGTGTGACTAACGTAATAAATAAATATATAATAAGAATAGAAATTATTCATATTTAATAATTATCAATGGTCCTTTTTCTCTCTCTCTATTATATATATATATATATATATATATATAAAGGTTTTACGATATTATATTTAGATATATATGTATATAGATAAAATGAATTATTTTAGTCATATGAGCAAATATTCTTATGCAATTATTTCCAATAGTTGATTAACTTCGCATTGTGCTTACGATTAGTTTTTTGAAAAACGTTAGTTGTCCATACTATCTCTATCTTTCTCTCTTTAATCGTTCACCTAAGCGTCGCTATGACATTCACTCTCCATCCATCTACGTAACTTGCTGCTCCATATTTGAACTAATTTGTTGCTATGTGCGCAATACCTCATACACCATTGTATACATTAGAGTTCCCGGCTTTAAATAAAATACAGTATATGATAGTCAAGGTTTTAGTTTTAGCATTTTTAAATTTTGATTACCGTGACATAGTAGCAATACCGTTATAACAAATAACAAAAGGTTCGATACTGTCTCTCTCCCCTAAAATATTCTGCATACGAGATGAGATGAGGTATAGGTGAGGTAATGATTGGTCTGCTAATTATAACAAGTTATATATTGAGTTTAGTTACTGAGACAAATCCTATGATTAAAATAGTGTTGAGTCAAATATATATAAATAGAATGGTTTTGGAACGAGGTTACCACATTTGCTTAAATCTGCTATTGTGATCAGTGTTGTGTTGCCTGATGATGGTGCTGGAAAGTAGGCACCGAAACGTCGCCAGTAAACAAAGATGTGATAGAACCGCATTTCCAATTGAAGTAAAAATGAGTCAACCCGATCAAAGACAAAACAAAATTGGAAATAGTGACAAATCGGATCTTTGTGTAACTGCCCGTGTACAGCTATTACCCGCGTACAGACAACTTGTAGCTAATCATTACTTACTAGTCAAGATCTACCGAGTTAATGGCAATCTCTGCCTAATTTAAATTAGGCAGAGCTTTGTATTCGGTATAAAGAAAATAAAGAAACATTGGGTCGAAATTTTATGCAAATCTATACAATCGTAAATAATTTTAATTCCAGCAATTAAATATATCATTTTTAGCTTTAAGTTTTAAAGTTTCTTTAAATATTAAAGCACGTGATTTCTTTCTACGAGGCGAATACCGTGTTTTTGCAATGCCAAAACTTCGTAGCAAATTTCATTAATATAAACTTCTTTATCTAAGATCTTATAACAGGACTTCGCACAAAGTTTTATCTGTGATTTAAGAAAAACAAGTACCTGGTATATTGGAGCATAAGTTTAATACACAAGCAAATTTATACAACGCAGTTAAAATGCCGAGAAGACACTAATTTAAAGAGGAAAATATTTCGAAAGCAGATTTAACTGAAGAGTACAGTCGCTGAAACAGCGCGGTCTAATTCTTTCAAAAACGAATCGATACCAAGTTTAGTCAACAGAATTTAGCAAAGCCGTTGGGGATATCAACGCCAAAATGTTGCCGTGTTCAGAACACCTTTGCATACAAACAGATATCCCGAAAACTTACTAAATCAAACAAATTTAAAGAACAAAATAGTATTAAAGACGTACACAACCAAAGGACCATATTATATAACAATTAAAAAGGATTCACCATCGTTAGTAATCATGAAACAGTGATTAATTAAATACCTAATACAAAAGTTATGCTTAGTTTTACACTACAAGTCCTGTTGCACGTAAACGTATATAATCAACACCCTGCAATCGAAAAATCAAATAATGATTAGTTATACGCATACAAAAGCCTAATAGAGCGTTTTGAGTCTAGGGCTTTCAAACTGTTAAGGAAGCGATCCCAAAATAAATTTAAACCACATATAACAGTGCTAAAAATGAAGAAATTTGAATAGTTGAAGCTGTCAGTTGCAAAAGCCTCCGACACGGATATTTAGATAAAATACTGATATGCATTAACCAAATATAAATTTGCAAAGAGTGCGTGTATTTTTCACGCCTCTGCAGCTGTGATTTCGCTTCTAGTTTACTGTTTTCTAATTCAAATCAATCTCCTTTGTTCTTCTAAATTCCTTGTACAATGAATAAGACCTTGTAGTCAAAATGGCATCAAGTAAAATTGGCCTTTCAAAAGTTTTGAATAAACATGCCATAAGCTAAATATAGGTTTTGCTAAACAAAACATTTAACTGTTTAAAATAAATATATCAAATTATGTTAGGAAAAAGAAACTGGTTTTGAGCTCCTGCTAAATCTTTAACACAGCATGCTCTTCTGCGAAATCTTAAAGAACAATTAATTTAATGAGTCTTAAACAAAACTGGTAACTTAGCAACTTAAATTAAAATAGTCGTTTTAAATAGACATGCATATATTAGGTGTTTTGATGATAAAATTATAATGAATAGAAATATTAACATAAATCATCTCTAAAAAGTGTAAACTGCAAGGAGACTAACATCTCGAACAGCTTCTAAAATAAGGACACTCGACAAGCAAACATAAGCGTGAACTAAGCAATAAATCCAACAGCAAAGTACTAAGACAATGTAACACAAATACTCAATGCGCAGTTTGAAGCTAAAAGTATAGAGAATATATTGAAACATGTATTTTAATATGCGAGACTTAAAAAGTTCATAGTATCCTCTCTATGTGCAAAGAAGAAAAATAAGAAATTTTATCAGATACAAGAACCGTTTCTTTCTTATATTCTGACACCAAACTCTCTCCACGTTTAACTTTACTGCATTGTTTTGGCCTTTCAATATATATAAAGAGATGTGCATTTGTAGATACTTGAGAAGAATATGAATTAAAAACAAATCTTGTAACCGATAAATTTATTTTTCTTGTTTCATATGGAAAGGTTGCAATCAATATTGAAACAAATTCTCAAGCCGTTATCCTTTCATAACTTAAAAATATTATCAAAGACTCGTTATTCCAAACGTTTCATTGCAAAACGTTCAACTATAAAGTTATATAGGAAAAAAGTAATCATACTTGTCATACGAAGTTGGTATATGACCTAAAACGGTGTGTATTATGCGGCACGGCTAGTGCAGTAAATAGAATTTAAACCACCGAAATAAATGTTACATGATTGGAGACTCCTCATCCTCAAATTCTGGAAAGTACTTCAAGAGTTCCCAATAAGGTCAAAACTCATTTACTCGTTTAAATCAAGGTTGCGATCTTTATATAAACACCAGTCCCATTATATAAATCATCATCAAGCGCAGCAATACAAAATCCATCTGTAACTAATGTTTACCTGCTACATAACCATCCGAAGAGAAATTTTAAAAAACGATAAAATTTTTTTATATAACGATAAACATAATAATTTATGCACACAAATTATAAAAGATTTATGAGAGAGAGAGCACATAGTTACTATTAATATATTTATATAGATAACACACAACAGAAGTAAGCCATTCAGGATTAAGGCAGGACAACATCCGCAAAACAGCTTTCCTGCGGTTTTCATTGTATCACGTCACAAACACAACATAACCTCGCAGCTAACTCTACGAAAGTAAGAAAAGAATGTTACGAAGATGATTCTAATAGAAATCTAAAATAAGCTGACCAATGAGTACAACTTGATAAAATATCGCGCAGGGATTCCAACCAAGAACTATGATACGCACGTGGGCACCATCCTGGCTGGCGAGTAGGACCTATACTACCCAATCTGATTTTAGTGAACATTAAGTCTTCGCCATGTCAATATCTGCTCACCTTATTGTCAACGCCGATATGGCGCTTGGTGAGAAAACAATGCTGGACAGGGCAATCGAATTGATAGCATCCGCAAAACGTGACCGAGCCTATGTTGTTGATGGAGCCCTATGTTTTTCTAACGAGAAGCACTTGTTGGCTGATCCAAAAATACGTTTATAGATCCGTGTTCGTTATTCACTGTTGGTAACCTACATATTCTATGCTTTCAAAAAACGATAGTCAAAAGTCTGTAATCGCCTGAAATCAACTCTATAGAGCCAGGATCCAATTGCGTATAATAAAACTGCACTTATTGATGCACTATAGACACGAACTTTAAGGCGAATGTTGGAGAAAATTACTCTAGTATTCACGATTATCTAACTCACACTGCCAGAAATATTGTCTGAGTCATTGATAGATCTGCCTGGTAATGTAAACTTGTCAAATATGTCCAGATATTTACTCTTCATACGCAGAGTTGGGGATCATGAAAAACTACCTTACATTTAGAGGGTGCGAATTTTATACCGAATGATAAAACGACGTCTGATAATCTATGCAAGATGGCCTGTCAGAATGTCTATTGTCGAATTATAGTACGATATCTTCTGCCTAGTTACGATCGATAAATATACCGCGCGGAATAACTCCAATACCTGCATCCTGAACTTGTGGAAGCATGTCGTTCCTTATAACATCTATTACAAAATTAAGCATAAATGGGTAAAGTGGACAGCCTTGACGAACACCGCTGGTGGTAGTAAAGTTGTTCGTTAATTCAATGTCGACATTAATGCGACCAGAAGTTAATGCATAGCGACAGCGTATAATAATTCCAAATTTGGTGAAAACACCAGTTTTTCGACAGAATATCGAAAAGAACATTGCGATCAACCGAGTCAAATGCACATTTAAGGTCTAGAAAAACGGCTATCGTGGGACGGTGATATACATGCATTTGTCTGTATAAAGTAATCATGTATTAGGTGTTGCGCACCTAAGAACAAATTAGTTCAAATATGTCCAGAAGGATAAACCAAACTAAGCAATGTACAATGTAGAATAGGCAATTCAACCAGTAGACCAGTTTCGTCCTTATTGGGAACTCTTCATTTCCTGTCCATAACTTTCCACGGACTTGGTTCAAACCTTGGCAAGTCTGCTTCGGAGTCTGTTATTCTAACTGCTGAGCCACCCTGCTGCACGTTACACTAAATTCTCCGTTTCATACTGACTAGCGTGCGACATAGTGACTCGTTGGTTAAAGCAACTGAATCCGAAGCAGACGTGCCTAGATTCGAGCCTCATCTGCAGCGAATTCTGGACAGCACGTGAAGAGTTCCAATAACAACAAAACCGGTCGACTAGATGCACTTCCTTTTCTACATCATACAATTCTCAGTTTATACCGACAAATGTACGTATATGATGGGACTGGTGTTTATATCAAAATCGCAACCCTGATTTAAATAATTGATATCACCGATTGCGCAAAAAATGTTTATTTAATTGAAATGGATTACATTCCTGAGCTGCTTGATTTAATATTTAACTTTTAGTGACAAAATTTACAGAATGATATATAGAATCACTGTATAACAACAGGATTCGATTATGATTTGTCGGAATAAGTTATCACTTGCAATAGTTTTACGAGTGTATTCTATACTATTTTAAACTTAAGAATTTTAGTAATAATCGCCAAGACCAAAATGTAAACCTGTGAGTGTTTTGATCAGTAATGCAACACATCACCTATACCACCAAAGATGCTCATTTTTTTCAGTTTAATATTTAATTTTTCGTTTGTTATTCCTACATTTGTATTTCCTAAAAACGCTTGAGCCATCTCCAATTCGTCATTATATGGTAGACACCATGCCACATAAGGAAATTTTATTCTTTCAAATATAATGGTAGGATGTACAAACAATGAATAAGATAGCAAATGTAATTCATCTAATAGACTGTTTTCCCCATTTATTCTTTTCTTTAAATAGCGTTTTAAAGCTCGTTACATACACCAATTCAAGTATGTCTAACTATTTGCACAACAGCAAAAAATCCGCTTTCTTCCTTATTAAAGTATGTATTAGGTGTTGCGAACCCAGTAACAAATTAGTTCAGTTGTGACCAGAAAGGTAAACCAAAGGCAGCATGAACGGAAAATATAATCTCATGCACATTCGTTTCGTGCTTACTGGCGACTCATCAGTAGGAGCCGGTATTACGCCCTTTAACCACTATATAATTTGGTCAAGAAATGTTGGATAATAGGACGGTACAATCTCCTGGACGAATGTGTAAACCTGCAATAGTGAAGCTAACATCATATAGTATACGACAATGCGACTTCAACGCTAACTCACACTATATAATATATATACCGAGTATGTAAAGGATACTAACACTATGGCTATTGTGGTAGTAACCGATACCAACATTATTTTACCGAAAAGGTACATGGTACTAACACCATGGTTTCCGAGTCGGTACATGGTACCAACATGATGGATATCAATTTATGCTTGAGTTCACCGAAATTGAGAACTACAACAATTTCTGAACACCTGTTACTCCAGTAAATCCATTCACTCCAGTAAGCACGAAACGAATGTGCATGAGATTATACTTTCCATTCATGCTGCCTTTGGTTTATCTTTCTGATCACAACTGAACTAATTTTTTACTAGGTTCGCAACACCTAATACATACTTGCATATATATTAGTTCTCCGCAAAAAAACAGTATTTAACTGTTCTTCCTTATTAGTTTCTCATCATTATTATTTTTTAGGTGCAACGGACGGGCACTGAAACTGAAGTTATATTGTTCATAATTGAGAAATTCATTTCCTATGCAAACGTAGTCAAGCACAGCATGCCATTTTTCGTTTCATCTCATAGACGAAATGCATTATTTTATCTTATGCTTTGTTTCGTCTATTTAGACAGCAGGTACATAGTTAAATTCTGACAGTACACTTTCTTTAACTATCACTAGCCAAAATGGTACGGCATTTGTTTTACAATGAGAGATTGCTGATGGAAAATTTGAACCTAAAGCGCAGGGACTATTGTCTAATTCAGTTTTAGATTCTTACACTTTAAAGATGCAATTTTCATACCGAAAGACAAAATATTCCCGTTACACGCATGGTGAACTGCTCAGTCTCAGCTGTCGAATAGTTCAGGGTATCAAGGTTCTTGAATTTAAGGACGAGTACATTTCATAATGGCTATTAGAGTGAAAAAAATCGCCATTTAAACGCATTATCAGATGCGATGGTGAATATACGTACGCAATTTTGCAAAACATTAATTAAATCTCGCAGGTAAGATCAACATATATTTTCGTCAATATACTTATCAAATGTAACAACATAATTCAGTGAGCAATTTTTGTAGTGCTGACGATAACCAAATTGAAGCCGGAATTATGTAAAAAAGCCTGTTTGCACATTGAGCCCCAACTATTAATAACACACATGAAAGTTTAGTTGCTCCTTATCTCACATTCATTCCTTGCTGCAATTTTCTGCTCGTTCTGATTTCCAAAGTACATAAATATGTTCATTTGTAGATACCTGAGGATAAAATGAGAAAGACGGATCTCTTGTATTTGACAATAATTTTTTTAATCTCTACACATATTAATGTTGATATGAATTTATTACGAAGTGTAACAAAATCGAAAAAGTAAACATCCTCCGTGGAATGTTGGATGTAGAGTTGATTCATATTTCATAGTAGAGCCTGACTCGACCACACAATTCAGTAGTCAATTGCTATTTATTGATCCAAATATAAAATTAAATCATAGAGTTATTCATGCCGCCATTCACGTAGATGACTTTGGGAAAACTTTGGCCTCGTCAGAATTAAGACTGTAAATTTCTAAGATGTGAATCACGTTAATCGTTGAAGCTGCGAACAACAACCAAAGAGAATAGTCAATCTAATTGGAACCAAGTTCAAACCTCGATAAGTGTCACACCACATTGATTGTTTTTTAATATATGAATATTGGTTGAATCGCTCCAGGCAACTGATACGGTCTACTCATTCCATATAGTACGGAATATATTATCCATAAAAGTTTTATTAATCAAAGGATCGGTTTCTAGACTTGTGTACATATATAACCTACATACAGACATATTTCATCCGCATTTGTAACCTGAGGGTGCAGAACGCTTTGCTTTTGATAGAGCACGTTATATTTATTGTCCAAATTAGAATTTTGTAACATACTTGTCGGTTGTATATAAGTAACACATATATGCGTTTCTACAATGAAAGTGATCGGATCAGATGCAAGTTTCCTTTTTTAATGGACTGAAGATGTAATTGAAACCGAAATAACACCAGATAATTTGTCATAGAAACATACATTTACGTTTAGGCATGCAAAACTTAACTGTTACAACATCTTTCACTCTCATAGGCAATGTTAAAGTAACATCTCAAACAAAATTAAAGTATATTCAATTAAATAAATTAAGATCTCAGCGGGTATTCATTTAGAAAACGATCGTAAAGTCAAATATTTAAATGAGGTACAGGTCAACGTCATAACTTCAGCATGTTGACAGCAATTATAAAATTATTCTATGGCGTAACTTTGCTTGGGTAAAAAATATGGAATTGGCTAAAGGATTTTTATAGTAAATTACACACATAATGAACACTATTGGTGACTTATAATTTATGGTGCCTATTTGCACTTTACATTAAATCTACTGTTACATACAGGTTATAATACATTTCGATCTATCTCGTTATCATATTATCAAACCAGAAGAATTGCCAATAACGAAAAACCACAATGTGAAAATATTCGTTTTTCAGATTAAGCTTCGCTTAGACACATATTAGTCACACTTACGCCCAACTTGAGTTTAAAAAGCTGCAAATTTTCTATGCAGCAACTGCTTCGTTCATAAGAAATATATAAAAAAGAACGATGGTTTACTAGATCTAGTGTACGGAATTTATTCGACAGCTTAATTTAACCGAGGGAAATCATGTTCTGAATAAGCATATATGCTGTATTTTCATAAACCTCGATTCTATGCTAAGCTAACAACCAATAGATGTCGAAAAGACGCATGGCACGACATAGAGTACTTAATGGATATTTATAACAAACAGAAAAAGACATTTACAGCAGTGCAGTAAGACAGAGCTGGTTCCCTGGCTAAATCAGCGTATAGTAGTGCAGATACATAGCGGATTAATTGCCTCGTTTACCATCAGCATCATATTTGTGAGCTAGGTTATATTGCCTGGACCACTGAGCTACGTGAATACACATCTACGTGCATTTGTTTTGCGAATTTGAACCGCTCTGGTCGTCATTACCTTCAGAAACTATTTTTTACGTTTCTGTAAAACTACTGAGTTAATACATATTACATATGCTTTATTTAAGCCTGCTCAAGCTATAAGCATCATCAACTTTTGGTGCGCGTGTATATGTACTTTAAATTCAATTAATTCATAAATTATTTAAGTCATTGATATGATTGTTTATTTGTACACACATTTATATTCACACCGTTCGTATACTAACATGTTTTGCTTTGTCTTTTAGCATGTATATCTGCATTATATGATGAATAAAGCCTAATATTTTAGGCAACTCTTTCTTCTGACTTGTCTAATCATTCTGCCCGTTTGCTGTGCTTGTTACTGTGATTCAGAACAATTTATTCATCATATAACCCAATCATGGAACGCCTACTCAGACCAGAAAGATTTGATGTTGAACCTAGTGCACCAGATGCAGCAAAACAATGGAATCATTGGTATCGTACATTCTGTGGCCTCCTAAAATCAGTCGAATCCAT
>JAQBSW010005969.1:0-52636 GCA_029291075.1 Eudiplozoon nipponicum
AGAAATTTTATCAGATATAAGAAAAATTTTCTTTCTCATGGTCTTCCCAAATATTTACTCATGAACATATCTTTATATATAAATTGGAAAGCAAAACAAGATAGAAATATGTGAACAAAGCGAGTGTGAAAAATAGAAACCAATCAAATTGCGTGCGTCACATCCAGTTCAAGCTCAATGCTTGTACGTGCTTCTTCTGCTTACATAAATCCGGCTGCAATTTGTATATCCATAAGGCTTCGTATGTGGCTAGCTCCCTTTTGTTTTTGCATTTAGTAATTACTTTGAATGCTACGTCTGGAGAACATACGTGCGATGTTTCGATGATGTGTTGCGCAATAGCAGACGTGTATTCACCATTTGATTTAAAACAGGCGTTTAAGTTGCAATGTTCTCTCATTCGAGTAATTAACCGTCTGGTCGATCGGCCTACGTAAGTTGATCGACAACTCGCGCATGTATATTGGTAAATAATATTTGATATCGACATTAACGGCTGTTTCTCTTTGATTGCTGGTAAAGGCAAGTGTGTTACCCTAACAAGACTCGGTTTGGCCGTATTGAATGCGTGTTAATGTCGTCAACTTCTTTTGTGCCATTCGGGAAATCGTATGTATATATATATATATATATATATAGTATATATATATATATATATATATATTGGAAGATAAAATGATTGCGCTTTTATTTAATATGCATTATTAAAATAATTAATAAATCACTCGGAATCATTGGTACAATTAATAAAATGAGTAACAAACAACATCACTACTACTATTACCAATGCTAACAAATCAAAACTCTATTACTACTACTACCACCATAAATAGCAATTAAAATCACCACTATAATAAATGAAAAGCAATCACCAACTTATCATTACTCGAAGGTAATTGTTCTTGTCCAATTCCAAATTCACTACAAATAATACTCGTTCACCACTATCATGATTAAAAATATCACTAATACTAATTTCAAATAGAATCATCAAAACCATCTCAATTACTATAACCACCACCACCACCACCAGTAACAACATTACTACTACTACCAAAATAAGCAACACCAACTTCATCACTACTGCTACTATTGCCTCCATCACTAACACAACCACTACTAATATCACCTCCAGCAATCCAACAACCACTGCTAATACTAAAAAAATTTCATTTGTCGTTAATAAACCTTAATGCTGAATGATTAGAGTCGCTTAGCTGCAAATTTCATACGACCTTTTCATCGGTACATTATTGAAAAAACAAAATCATGACTGAGACCATTAAAATAACACAATTACTTACGGACGAAGCCACAATGAACGTCGAATTGAACCTGGCGATATTAATAGTAGTACACAAATGGATGAAGCGTAAGTTACATTGTAGATTAGAGAACTTATTCACGAGTTAAGATTCAATGATGTAATTTATTTAAAGCATGATAAGGTAGGAGATATTGTCGTATGAACACAACTAATTCTAAAGGAAAGATTTATGAACGATTTAATAAGCACTATATTTAAAATGAAATAAATAAAGATCCTAAGGATAATAGGCGAAGTTAAACCAATGGTGAATCTCATACAACGGGATAGAATTCCACTAATGGTTGAAGACTTATTAAAAGTTCATAAAAGGAATTATTGTGGATGTCTAGCAATCTCAAACCTATAATTCCCAGAAGTTCCATTATCATAGAATAAGAAAATACGCGTATTTGTCGTCGAATACATGGATCATTGCATAAAATCTCAATAAAATTAATAATTATAAATTTGAAGAGGTTGGTAGAGGGGTGTTCTTATGTGGGTTCGATATACAACAATAAACTTGACCAACGATATGTCGATTATTCAGAATTGCGAAGAATACCAAATTTTGCTTTAAAGGAAAAAATTTCGAAACTGGGCTAAATCGAAATTAACTGATCTGCGTTTTGATTAGCGCAGTGGTGATTCCAGTTATTTTCTTTGTGCAAAGAAAACAAATTGAATCATTACTGCGTTGTTTAAAACACAGAACAGGTAAATACCAAATATTTCAACTACAAATTATACGACAATGTGTTAGTTGGTAATGAAGAAATTAGTTTATTACTGATACAAGGTGTGCAGAATGTAAAAAAGATGACCGGCATGTCGAATAAAATATCAATCAACAAATTTTGAGTGAATGAGACAAAAATTTCGACACTAAAGGAAGGTCTCACCATAAAGAAAACCATCACACACTGCATATAGTTTTAAAATTAGAACATTTTACGGCGTGCGTATAATCCAGTATTTGAACAAACACCAAAATTCTAAAATATAACTGATACGACATTGTGTTAGTTGGTGGTGAAGAAATTGATATATTGTTGAAATAAGGAGTGCTAATTTTGAAAGAGACAACCGCCTTGTAGATCTAAAGGTTAATCGACAAATATCATGAAAATATTTTGAACAAAAAAAGAGATATATGCTCGACAAAATAAGTCTCAAAACAATTAACGTTATCACCCGGCGCATTAATACGTCGCAAACAAGCTTTGAACATTTTATTGCCAGTGGTTTATTTAGTTTTTAAACAAATGCTACTAATTTAAACTAAAACTTATGCGAAACTATGTCAGTTTGTGGTGTAGAAATTGGTGTATCGCTGAAATAAAAAATGCCGACTTTCAAAAAGAAGATCGGTGTGTCGATTAGAAAAATAACTCAACAAATTTCAAGAAAATATTTAAGTTCTTGTGAGGTAAATTTTTCGACACAATTAAATTGTTTAAAAACAATGAACCCTCATCAATCAGCGCAACAAATTTCTAAATCAAGTTCAGAACATGTTATGGCGCGTAAACTATTCAATAGTTTCAGTTATTTATTAGGTGATGCGAACCTAGTAAAAAATTAGTGCAGTTGTGACCAGAAAGATAAACCGAAAACAACATGAACGGAAAGTATAATCTCATGCACATTCGTATTGTGCTTGCTGACGACTCACCAGTAGGAGCTTGTATTACGCCCTTAACCCGCTATATAATTTGATGAGGAATGTGGGAAAATATGACGGTATAATCGCCTAGACGAATGTGTAAACCTTCCGTAGTGAAGCTAACATCATATAAAGTCTAGACAATGCGACTTCAACGCTATCTCACTTTATATAACATATATACCGAGTCTGTAAAGGATATCAACACTATGGCTATTATGTCAGTACCCGATACCAACATTATAGTACCGAAAAGGTACATGATACTAACGCTATGGTTGCCGAGTCGGTACATGGTACCACCATGATGGATTTCAATGTATGCTATAGTTCACCAATGGAGCCTACATTTACAAAGACACACGCGCATACATATTTAAAAATAAACCAGCAAGAAACAGTAAATCTGAAAACAAAGCTAGTTATCATTCATTTAATCAAATGAAACCCAGATCGTTTATAAAGGAAAGACTGTAATGCGTAATTGAGATTTCTCGAAATAACAATCCAAAATAAACTTTCTTGTTACTTATGTTTCTTTTATATATATATATATATATATATATATATATATATATATATATATATAGTATATATATATATATATATATATATATATATATATATGACTCTATGGAAGACAATGGTTTACGCCCTTTATTTACAGCAGCATAATTTAGATAAATATTCACATAAGGCAGGCAAACGATATTAGCATTAAAAATTTCATAATTGAGGGAGAATTTGTTTCTATCGACCCTTTAAATCTCACCTGACAAAATAATACTATGAATTATTATTAACATTATTACTATAGATATTGCACAAATACACATTAGACACGTGGATTATTGACGTACGGATTAGTAAAAGGCAGAAACTGTAGAATGAAGTAAAACTACGTTATTGAACTTATAAAACAGGGTGTTATCCCATCGCATATTTTGTTCTACACGAAACTGCATAAAAAAAGTAGAATTGGTTTAGGCGGCTACTTCCAAATTTAGCTTGGCTAACAACAGTATGAATCAGCATAGTGGTAGAACTGCCAGCTATGCTAAGGACATGCTAACCAGACAATAACTCTAAAAGAACAAATTACGCTAGGAGGAAACAGACATCAAAGTACTACAAATCAATTCTATTGATTTATTTACAGTGCAAAGAAAAGCGTTGTTGATTAATTAACCAATTCTTGCTTAAAACTGAAAAAATTGTTCCACTATCAGGAAATTTTGCTTCATAAAATTTACACTACTTGAATTACAATAAGTAATTTGTATATATTAATCCTAAACGTCAATTATAATCAATCCTTTGCTTAAAATAATCCATAACTCTCGCAAAGTAAATAATTATGCTAATGACAGCAAAAAATTCAGATATTAATTTATCTAAAACAGCTTAACAGTTAACAGGCGTTTAACATAAAGAACACCGCATAATTCTATTGCTCAAAAAAGCAAATATTTGGAGCTATTAAATTTAACAAACATTGATTGTGCGGATAGCAAAAAAACTTTATTAACAAAGTGTGAAAGCTTGATACAAACACTAATTCCATCATACCTAACCAGTCGCACACAGCAAAACTGATATTAGTTACACATACCGACGCAATTCGACCTTCCACGATTTTCATCAGAGCATTATAACAAACTGACCAGCCAGCATCAAACCGCAATGCGTATAAACAGCAAAATAAGATATACGGATTTCTCATCTAGTAGTTTTGAGTGACTGGAAATGTCACCCGCGCAAATTCTATGTAGTGATGAAATTGAGCTTCTTGCAGCATAGATACATATACATGTACAACCGTACATGTATATATATATACAGAAATAAATTCAAAAATACATTCGTACATAAATATATACATGCATGCATACATAGATGCATACATACATACATAGATACATACATACAGACATAAATACACAAATACATACATGCATGCATGCATACATACACATACATACATACATACATACATACATACATACATACATACATACATACATGCATACATACATATACATATACATACATACATACATACATACATACATACATACATACATACATACATACATATATACATACAAGAATGTACAGAAATGTGCATAGGGAACACATAAAATGCGATTGGTGATTGACATATGTCGGTAAACTTTCTTTAAATATGTTCTGAGGATAAGTTTAAATCTGATTAAACGTCATTTCACCCTTGCTTTGGATTAGACTGACGATTGAAGAAGTTTCTCGGAAATGAGTATTTCAGTGTCCCTAGTGAAGAAAATGCGTAAATTGAATAAGAAAATCTAGCATATCTTTAATACCATTTAAGAAATCCAACATAAACTTCATAACAATGAAATCATATTCCAAATTAAATGTTATTTATTCACACAAAAATAAAAAAGATTTATTTATCTTAAAATATTAATCATTAATTACCCATATAAATAAAGTAGTTCTGTAGAAAAATGGGAATTATAGAATAAATTTAAAAATAACGACCTAGATAATTTATAGTAGCAAACAGCTGCTTTATGCATTTTTAATCCTTTATATTCCAATTAGTGTAACTGTCACAACAAAAAAGTTTTAAATAAAGCTAAGATATCCCAGTTATCGGAGCAAATAACAAACACATAAACATATCGCACAAAGTAAAATATGCTGCATTTATTATTAAATGTGATAAATCCAATGTAGTGGATCTAAACTAAACATAAACTTAATATTTACCAGTAAAATTACTGTATCGAACTATAATCAGCTTAAAGTAGCAACGCGGGTCAATCTTCCTCAAGCAACGGAGATTATTAATTTGACACACAGACTGATTTTTAATTCATTTTCACACGTAGCTTGAAGTTAAACAGGTTTCCGGCCTAATGACCGGCTGGTTCTAACCGTTCAAGTCGATACCGATGGCTTGAACCTCGTCACTGCCTTCCGGGTTATCATCTGATCGCATTGAACTAGTAACAGAGTGGGAGCATACGTGCTAGTCATGGAAGCCCAGACGTCTGCGCAACAACAAATGGTCACTGGAAAGATGCACTTGATAGATGGTGCTCACCAATATATATTAGTAGGAGAGGGGACCAATTATTGCTTCCATACCCACATGAATGTGAATATGTTGTTTCATTTTAAAGCACAATTGACGCATCAGCTTCAACACCCTAGTGTGTTGCTCTCTTGGGTGATGACGGAATAAGAAAAATAATTGTGGATTTGACCGCATTTTTCTTGTGCGGGACAATTGATAGCACTCATAAGTCGGTAAATTCTTGAACTTTCCTCATTTTCAGGTGATGTAATTTTTGGCCTCAATTGATGGGTTCTCACTTGTCCCTTCTTTTTTAAGCCTTCCATCAGCTGATTGTCTAAAAATGACGTTGGAACAAGATTTTCCATTGTTCTTCCAAAATCTTGTTCCAACGTCATTTTCAGACAATCAGCTAATTGAAAACTTAAGAAAAGAAAGGGACAAGTGAAGAAACCATCCATGAAAACTTAAAATATCACCTAATCAGACTACAAACATATCTATCAATATTCCCACACAAGCTCTATCCATCCTAACAGAACAGCACTGCGCAACCGAATTCATCTTTTAAGAAAAATAATTATCTGAACAAGAAAGGGAAAACTCGCATCAATTAACGAGATACGTCTTCTTTCGTGCTACGCTGAAGAATGGTTCAAACTCCGTTAGTCAAAATTAGCCATAACCACGGTAGATGTTCACCGCATACTAAGCCACCACATCGTGCTTCATCCTCCTTTAGCCAACTCGTCCGTACCCATACTTGAGTTAAAAATATCTCTTCAGTTTCACTTCTTTAGCCACTACTTCAACCGAAGTTACCAGACTGAAAGTAGTCAGGGTTAACTTCATTAGGACGTATAGAATGCAACAACAAGACAGTGTCTGTTAAAATAGACTACGACCTAAAATGCTAGTTCCTATTGTCTAAAACAAGGTTACTTAATTTATTAAAAGAGCAATTCCTATTGGATACTTTCAAATTTACCTATAACGTGCATACCATGCTATGCCGAAGAGCCGTAAAATCTATACTTTAATCACGTCTACTGATTCATTTATTAATTACCTATTTATTTCATGGCACCAAATAATTATTACAGGCAATGTTTTTTAGGTGCACTGTTACACTCTTAATAACATAATTATTACTTAGATTTTTAATAAATAAATAAAATATCAACAGAAAAATGTTTTCCTCGGATTAAGCAAAGATTATCCATGTTGCTTAGCTGCATTACTACATAGTACATTGCTGGTAGCTGCATGCATAGACGTTAAGGCTTAAGATGTTGCCAACTGCAATATTTTCCCAATCCGAAAAGGAATTATATACTTCTATACGCTCATGGCTTAAATGATTATTGGTTAGCACTTATTTAAATCGAGGTTGCTATCTTGATATAAACACGTCTGTTTAATTATATAAATGTTCAATTTATATATATATATATATATATATATATATAAACATTGTAAAAGGTAAAAATAATTCATTCAGCGGACCAGATCCGTTCTCACTGGGAACTCTTCATGTATTGTCAATAATTTGCTGCGGACAGGGCTCGAATCAGGGCACGTCTGCTCTAACCACTGAGCGGCCTTGCTGCAAACTACACAAATTTTCAGTTATATACTAACTAATACTTTTTGGTTAGCCTTTCCATTAGGTGCAGCCTATTTTGAAAACATCTACACAATAAAGTATGTATTAGGTGATGCGAACCTAGTAACAAATTAGTTCAGCTGTGACCAGAAGGATAAGCCAAAGGCAGCATGAACGGAAAGTATAATCTCATGCACATTCGTTTCGTGCTTACTAGCGATTCATCAGTAGGAGCCGGTGTTACGCCCTTCAACCACTATATATTTGGTCGAAGAATGTGGAATAATATGACGGTACAATCTCCTAGACGAATGTGTAAACCTGCAGTAGTGAAGCTAACATCATATTAAGTCTCGACAATGCGATTTCAACGCTAACTCTATATAATATATATACCGAGTCTGTAAAGAATACCGTCCTATTATTCCACATTCTTTGACCAAATATATAGTGGTTAAAGGGCGTAATACCGGCTCCTACTGATGAGTCGCCAGTAAGCACGAAACGAATTTGCATGAGATTATACTTTCCGTTCATGCTGCCATTGGTTTATCCTTCAGATCACAACTGAACTAATTTGTTACTAGGTTCGCAACACCTAATACATACTTTCAAATATATTAGCTCTTCGCAACAAACAGTATTTATCTACACATGAATTCCTAACAAACCATCGTAATCTGTCAAAATATATACCACACTACCTGAATAAGTGATATTGAATTTAACATTTCTATAATTAATCGATCAATGTTTGCGTGCGTGGTGATTACAATTATTTATCTCAAGTTTGTGATCTTATTAAAACACAATCCCAGAATCGAGCCCTGTCCGCCGATAAATTCTAGACAATAAGGTAAGAGTTCGCTATAAGAACGAAACCGGTCTACTGGATGAATTAAACGAAAAGGATTTTTTGCGAAACTGGATTAATTGAAATTACCTAATCTGCGTTTTGACTAACGCAGTTTTTTGTTAAAGAAAGAAAACAACAGGAACAAAAAACTGCGTTAGTCAAAACGCAGATCAGGTAATACTGGATATATATATATATATATATGGATATATATATATATATATATATATATATATGGATTAATGTTTATATCATGATCATAAATTGTTTTAAATGAAAATCGATTCCTTGGTAAAACTGATCTAAACACGCGAATACGTGAAGGTCTGTGATATTCTGCCTCCAATAACCTAAATTACTATAATCAAGATTGCGAAGTTGATATTAGCACCTTATGCAATAATTACTTACATATCAGTATAAACTAAGAATTGTATAGTGTAGAAAATGTAAACATTTTACAAGAAAATTACTGGAACAATGAAAGCTGCGTTAGTCAAAACGCAGATCAGGTAATTTTAATTCGTCAGTAGACTGGTTTCGTTCTAATTGGGAATTCGTCACGTACTGAACAGAATTTTCCGCGGACAGGGCTCGAACCTAGGCACGTCTGCTTCGGAATCTGGTGCTCTAACCACTAAGCTACTCTGCCGCACACTACACCACACATAATTTTCAATTATATACTAGCTAGTGTAACTTGGTTAGTTCATTTTTACTTTAGGTGGAGCTCACATGGAATCCATAGACTCAAAGTTCCAACTAACTATCCCCAATCTGCCATTACTGAACAGACACCGCAATACATGGGGAAGTAGCATTGAAATGTACATTTATATGGTTAAACGAAAATTGGTTGCGCGGGCAGTGATAACAATTATTATATCAAGATCGCAACCTTGATTATAATTATTGTTTTCACCGCCCGCGCAACCAATGTTAGTTTAATTATAGAAATGTTCATTTCAATACCACTTCCCCATGTTGTGTCGTGTCTGTTCAGTAATGACAGATTGGGGGTGGTTAGTTAGAACTTTGGTTTAGCCTTATGCTAAAAAATCAAAAAACGTATTTCAGTGTTAAATTATAGCCCGTAGAGTTAACAGTGTTCAGATTAAATGTACTCTATATTGATTACTGCAGATCTGCGTTTTCTTTGAAAGTTGTTAAATGAAATACAAAACCGAGTTATTTTATTCGACAGACAAGAATGGAATGACAACAATATTTTTAAATAAGTCAATTGAAACCGTCGGTTGTAAAATGTGAGAAAGGCCAAGCAATTGGTTGTTGTTAGTACAATACACAAACCAAGCATTCATAGTCCGATAGACAATTGGTTCCTTCCTGATCTATCAGGTGGCTAGACTTTCTAATTAAAATTCTTTAAAGAATGTACAAGATAAAGAACATCTGCATTTCATTAGCTCGGTTGATTAGACAATTTCGGTTCTTGTGTTCAAATTGAGCAAATATCAATTGTTGTTGTGTGGACCTTTAAAAACAAAACATGTGGTAGCTTCTTGTTGGAATGCTAGGCAGTTCTACCTTCTCATTTGGCGCTTTTGGATTAGACGGCCATGAAACTAAAACTCTAGGCGCATAAATAATTCAATGCAATGCACAGAGCCTTCGTAGGTATAAGCTCCATCAAATAGTCAACACAGACCTGCTCAGAAGCCTACAAAATAGCGCTGAAAATGTGGGTTCCTGCTAGGTAGTTGCAATAATAGCAAGCTGAAATTTACTGACAAACTTGGCTTTCGCCACATAATTGTAACGAGAATTAGTAAACAAATGTCGAAAAAGACGTCGATTGAACTAGAACACGCAAAATTTAAAATATAATAACTCTAATCACGGCATTGCAATAATTATTGTCATACACTTCATGTTTCTAAAAAAATCCATCAATCTAATTATTGCTGAATCATTCAATCCCACTTTTCATGAATTCATCACAATCAACCTGATGTGTTATCTTTGATTGTCTTTCTAGGGTCTTTCAGAAAAAATCTTTCATCACTGGCAACACATACTGAGTACGGTGCTATAAAAAAAATCAAAGTCAACTTGAACCCTTGTTTACTCAATTCTATAAGACAAAAATTAGGGCTTGTGTCAGTTTGTTCTTCGAAGGAAGATGAAGATATGACACTGGACTGTTTGATTTTAGACTCATTGCATGTGACCTTAAAAGGTTCGTGAAAGTGTGTCTCAGGATAACGTCTTTGTTCTGTTTTGATGACCAATTCAGTGGAAAAATAAAACAAAAGTTTTTGCAAGTGTGTGTATTCATTGTGCAGAAATGCGTTGGCGTTGTGACGGCGACAAGCATCAGGCCATAAATGAAAAAAATGCGAAACTGGAGAATTCGAAATTACCTGATCTGCAAATCAAGTTATAAACATCAGACCAGTTGGAGCAAGAAATTCAAACAAGTCAAAAGCAGTCACTTTTTTGTGAAACAGAAAATTTAAAGCAAACTAGCGAAGTAAACCAGCACCAATTTGGATCCAAAAGAATATGGAAAAAATAGAGTAAGATAGCTAGATATACGGAAAAAATCAATTTTACATGCAAATTTGATCGCACAAATTTACAGACAAGCTCGGCAAGAAAAACATTGTTTCTAAAAAGATACATAAGTATGGTAAGTCAGGATGTACTATTAAAGTCAAAAGGTCATTAGCGGATAAAAGGAAAACAAAGTGGATTTAATAATAAAAGCACAACGTGAAAATATTTATCAAATACCTTGAATAATGGTATGTGGCAATGAGATTGCTAGTCTAAGGCGTCTTCGATTCTAACCAATCGCCTAACACGCCTCGATAGCCTAGCAAACAAACTGTACAAACACGGGAGTTTAAAGCGATGCATCTTCATTATTTGTTTAACCCTGCTGTTGATAACGATATGATAGTATGGATCCATTCCTGGTTTGTCCTACATAACTATTTAAGCAAAAGCTATAGTTCTACTTTAGAAACAATGAAGCGAAAATGTAGGACAAGGCTAGGAGCTTGTCTTAGAACACAGTAAAATACAAGATATTTCAACCTGAATTACTAGAAAGTCATATTGAGCAGCTTAACACCAGCTGAATATCATTACTTCGGTTTCAAATCCGAAAATCAGTGTAAGTCTCTGAGCAATAAAACGAGTGAATGCGTAGATAATTGCACAGCCCATTCGCATTGTTCGCTATGTGTATATCGAAAAATTTTGCAGATAGGTATATCACTTGGAGAAGGTAAAAATTGATAATTTGGCAGCTCTTTTCATCATTTCCCGCAAGGAAAGAGAGACCTATAGTTCATTTAGTCAAAATATAATTGAATTTGATTGTTATGCGGTAGTGCCGCATCAGGAAAATGGAAGATATCTCACCTCGAATTACTAGCAGTTTAACAAAAGGTGAACATCATTGCTTCGATTAAAAATCCGAATTGCACAGCCCAGAAATCTGAAAACAAGATTGGGATTGAGCTTGACTCGATGTCATGTCTCGAAGGGTTTCTAATCAAGAATACGAATACGCACGTGAACCCCAGCCTGGAAAATAAGTGGATCCAGTGATATCAAATTTGGATATAGATGACTTTAATCGTTCCTGTCATGTTAAAAACAGTCCACCATGTTTCCTACACCAATCAGGCGCTGGGTAAGAGAACGGTGCTCTACTGGTCAAACGAATTGAGAGCATACGCAAAACGTAATCGATCTAATGCAACTGATATAGCTTTATGAACTACGTCCAAATCATAATCTTGAAATCGCAGTTAATTGGGTGATAAATGATCCTACAGAAGTAGCATAAATTTAGAAGGTGCTAATTTCATACCGATAGATGAAACAACAACTGTTAATCTATTCAAAGGGGTCTGGGTAGATTCTCGATTATCGAATAAAGATACAAATTAGTCTGTCTGTCGTCTAGATCGATTAATCTACCATCAGAGACTTTCGGCACTTGCATCCTGAATGTGTGGACGGACATGGCTTACAATGGCATCTATTGCTAAATTAAACAAAAATGGACATACTTGAAGGACCCCACAGCTAGTAGTAAAATTGTGCACGCTAAAGCGCCCAGAAGTGTTTTTGTAAAGAGCATACATAATATTTGAAATTCTAGTGGGCATTCGATTTTTCAACTGAATAACGAATAGAACATTACAATCCTCTGTGTGAGGTGCACACATGAAGTCTAGGACGGCTATTAGAGACAACAACGTTGTTTGTGTACTTTCTATAAAGACAAAAATATTATCTATGCAACCTCGCTAATTCGTAATCCCGATTTTACTTTTCCAGTACATAAATCATAAGTAGCGCAGAGACGGCGTCAGATAATCGAACCACATAACCTCGATAAAACTGATGTCAAGCTAATGTCACGAAAGCTATACCACGAATTACAATTGCTTATCTTTGAAGATGGGAAATAACTTCGACCATCTTCATGCTGAGTAATAATAGTAATTCATAACTTCACAAGCTGTAGACTCATCATAATTATTAAACAATGCACTGTATGGATTATGTCTGTCCATATTACTACACCATTGCCTTTAACCAATCGTCTATAAAATATAGTAAAACTATATACAGTCACACGCACTGACGCGTTTCGACCTTCCATGATAATCGTCGGAGTACACCGGCAAACTGACTAGCCAAGATCAAACCGCAATGCGTATATATTGAAAGCAAAATTAGAATTATGGCCTATTTCGAAGTGCATTTTGATTGCACCCTGTCGAGCACCGATATTTTGAAAACAATTATGTTGAAAACATATATATGAACGGTGCATATTATATAGCAATTTGGCTTTGAAATCGTATTGCCGAACGCTTTATACGAATTGAACTCTCATACTGTTTCAATACACTTACGTGAAGGAGGTTACACTGTCCACTTATCCAACATTCATGGTTAAAAATACAGTTGGTGTATGGCTGGGTGCTAGCTCCTACTGATGGGTCGCCAACAAGCACGAAACTCATGTGTACATGAGATTGTATATTTCGTTCATGCTGGCTTTGGTATATCTTGCTGATTCTATTTGAATTAATTTGTTACTTAGTACGCAATACCTGATACACTGCTATCAAGACCTTGTACATCTGGCGCTAATAACTAAACTAAACGTTCAAAATAACTAGCGATTTGTTTACACGATAGTATGCCGCAGTTTACCATCTCGAAGACGTCTAATTAAAATAAAAGTATTCAGACGTATGACAACCACCAATCAATCTTTGCCAAATTACCAAGAATGGTTTATTATTGCACTACAGTTGATATAACACTAGGTTAATGAAAAGATCATGAAGATTTCGTGCTAAATGTCTAGGATGGTTGAGTGAAAAGTATGCCAACAAATTAATGGCACCAGCTTTTACATTACAATTTATTTTTCACTTCACTGTAAAAAATTATAAAATTAAAATAAATAAATAAAAATCATATACATACCCCATTAATGCTGAGATCATTCATTGAGTGCTCCAGGCTAGTTCTAACATAACGATTGTTCGGGCCAGAAGCATCATTCAGATAGCCACCAGAAGGGTGCTTTTCACCTCCGAAATGAACAAAATTGACAATATTGTTCATAGTACTCTTTACATGTGCAAAAACAAAAGAAATTTTATCAGATACAAGAAACGCTTCTTTCTCATTTTATTCTCAAGTATCTACAAATGAAAATCACTTTATATATAAAATGAAAGGCAAAACAAGATAGTAATATGTAAACATGAAGTGTGACAAAAGGAAATCAGTCAATTGCATGCGTCACCTTCGATTCAAGCTCAATGCCTGAACATGCTTTTTCTGCTTGCACAAATCCGTTTGCAATTTGTTTATCCATAAGGCTTCGTATGTGGCTAGCTCCATTTTTATTGCATTTAGTAATTATTTTAAATGCTACGTCTGGAATAGCAGCAAAGAAAGATGAAGCGGAATCAATACACACATGCCTTTACCAGCAATCAAACAGAAACAGTCGTTAATGTCGATATCAAATATTATTTACCAATATACATGCGCAAGTTGTCGATCAACTTACGTAGGCCGATCGACCAGACGGTTAATTACTCGAATGAGAGAACATTGCAACTTGAACGCCTGTTTTAAATCAAATGGTGAATACACGTCTGCTATTGCGCAACACATCATCGAAACATCGAACGTATGTTCTCTAGACGTAGCATGCAAAGTAATTACTAAATGCAAAAACAAAAAGGAGCTAGCCACATACGAAGCCCTATGGATAAACAAATTGCAGCAGAAAAAGCATGTTCAGGCATCGAGCTTAAATTGTATGTGAAACACGCAACTGATTGGTTTCCGTTTCTCACACACACTCTCTCTCTATGTTCACATATTTCTATCTTGTTTTGCCTTCCAATTTATATATAAAGATATGTTCATTAGTAGATACTTGAGGAGATAATGAGAAAGAAGCGTTTCTTGTATCTGATAAAATTTATTTTTATTTTTGCACATGGAAAGGGTACTACGAATTTTATTAAGACCCGCATTCCAAAAGAATATATATATTCATAGTACCCTTTCCATGTGCAAAAATAAAAATAAATTTTATCAGATACAAGAAACGCTTCTTTCTCATTATCCCATCAAGTATCTTCTAATGAACATATCTTTATATATAAATTGGAAGGTAAAACAAGATAGAAATATGTAAACATAGAGACAGAGTGTGTGTGGGAGAAACAGAAACCAATCAGTTGCGTGTGTCACATCCAATTCAAACTCGATGTCTGAACATGCTTTTTCTGCTGCAATTTGTTTATCCATAAGGCTTCGTATGTGGCTAGCTCCCTTTTGTTTTTGCATTTAGTAATTTAAATGCTACGTCTGGAGAACATACGTGTGATGTTTCGACTGTGTTGCGCAATTGCAGACGTGTATTCACCATTTGATTTAAAACAGGCGTTATGTAACAATGTTCTCTCATTCGAGTAATTAACCGACTGGTCGATCTGCCTACGTAAGTTAATCGACAACTTGCGCATGTACATTGGTAAATAATATTTGACGTCGACATTAACGGCCGTTTCTCTTTTATTGATGGTAACGGGAAGTGTGTGACCTTAAATAACACTCGTAGTTTAGCTGCATTAAATGTGCACGTTAATGCCGCTTCAATTTTCATTTCTGCTATTCGGGAAACCGCATCCCACTTAAATGAGACGTTCAAGTAATCTGCTTTCCCTTCTGGTCCGAAATACGTCTGTTTCTGCTTGGCTCCCCTTTTAATAATTGATTAAATTAATTGCCTAAGAGAGCCATTATTTTTTAAATCGTTTACTGTTTCATTGTTTTCGTTGTTATTTGAATCTGGACTAACCAACCTGTCAATTCTTGAAAAGCAGTCACGAATTGTTGATAATTCATATTGAAACGGCACAAAACTGCTGTAATCCAAATATTGTGCAGACCGAGGTGGTTTATAATAATTTCGTCTATTTAATTTACCCGTAATATCTTTTCAAATGAAAAGTTTGACTTTTTACATACAGAATTAACTTTTATACATAAAATACTAAATTCAATATGCCCTTTATCTTCTAGCAAAGAAGTAGGCATAGCCTTATTTTAATCATCAATCAAGCATTCGCGTTTGATTCTTTAACCTATGAATCATATACAGGAGTATTCTGGAATAACAGATCGTGTCCGTCATCTAACAGCGGCTCACAGCTGATTGGTCGAATAATTGCACAGAATGCTTAACTGATAGATATCCGCCTTAAACACGATCTAGCATGGAAACTGTGAGAACCATGTGTTTGAGATTATGCTATGAAATAACAGTTTGCACGTGTCATACCGACAATTCAAGCAATAATACGTAAGTTATTTCTTACCTAGTAACAAGTGGTTTCAGCATGAACAAAAGATTTAAACTCGTGTGCATATGAGTATACAAAACTGCACTGTACAACTACCCCACGCTGACTAAAGCATTCAACATGTGTACACCGTCTTTTCATGGTGAATGTGACATTTACTTCGGCTCCGATTTAAACTAACAACTAATTTGTAATGCAAAATCTGATATATAATTGGATAATGTTAGGAATTCGCAACAAAGAATAATATGGCTGTTAAGCAAACCTAGTAACTAACAAGAAGTCGTTCAATAAAAAGCTAATAAACTAACAGTCAGAATTGTTTGAAAGCTACCAAATGTTACCTATCGTTGCACTCCGGCCAAATTTATAGCTACAATTGCTCACCTATGTAAAAAAAACTAGTAAAGGCTAAATATTCTTCAGGAACACACGATCAACGAAATATTCGTAAATTTTAAGCTCTGATTGGCAGCAAAAGAAAATGGCATTACCTAGCTCCCAAGTAAACTTAAGCTAGACACCCGTTATTTGTTTTGCTACATAAAAGTACTTATACAGTACTTATATAGGACTTTAACCGGTAAGCAAATTAATCAAATGTTAAAACTAAAACAAAGTAGTTCATAAATTATGTATCCAATAAAGACAGTTAAATAACTGAACGCAAATTAGTTGCAAATATTTTTTTAAATATTTCAGTAGAATAATAACAACTTTCAAATCAATAAGCAGATCAATAGTGGTGGTTTCGATTGGACGATACATATACAAGTTATCGACCTAACGACCGATGTGTCTTGAATAGCCATACTGGTGTCTTCGACATGAACCTTGCCAGCAAAATCGAGATACACCCATCCAATTACATGTAAAGCCCAAATTTTAGGCTTGCTTCGCATTTAATACGCAGTGTTATATGTGTAGTGACATAGCAAGAGCAAGCCGGCAGACTGCGAAGTGCAATTTCCGGTTACTAAAGGAAAATTTCAGCCTTTGGTGCATCAAAGTTAGAAACACCGCGCATATGGTGCTCGTTTTAATAAGACAAGGATAATTATGAATACAACATATTCAATCCAACTAGTAATTGGCAAAGTATACAAAACCTACGCAGTTTTCACAAGCATGTAACAGTAAAATATTAATATTTATACGCTGATGTATCTCTTATATGGTTATAAAAATCAATGATGCACAGGGTGGCTGTGGTTATAGCAACAGACTCCGAAGCAGGCGTGCTCCGATTCGAACCTTGTCCGCGGCAAATTCTGGACAATACGTGATGAGTTCCTAATAAGGACGAAATCGGTCTTCTGGATGAATTGCCTTTTATACATTATAAAATGCTTAGTATATATTGACAAATGTATGCACATAACGCGTTAGGTGTATATATCAAAATCACATTGATCTAAGCAATTGTTATCACCGCCCGCGCAACCAATGTTCGTTTAATTATATTCTATATGATTATGATGATGATGATAATAATGATGCTTACGATGATTTTGATGACAAGTTCGCACCATGGATGCATTTTTAAAAAATATGTATAATTTTTTGTAGTGTCAAGTTAAACAATTCGAATCACGAGAACATAAATTAAATTAAATTAAAAACAGATAAGAAAGATAAAAAAGTCGAAGTAGCAACAATAAACGAAATAATAAATATGAAAAAATATTAAAGGAGAGTGATTTATGAGGAAAAGGATCTAGTTAATGAATACATTTACCTCATCATCATCATCATCATCATCATCATCATCATCATCATCATCATCATCATCATCATCATCATCATCATCATCATCATGTCCAGCCATACAAAAGTCAAAGTGACTAATGTTTCACTGCCATATAACCATAAGGAGTGAAAAAAAGTATAAGTGAATTTAGACAAATTATTATTGAGATTTACGAGAGAGAGAGAGAGAGAAGCAGAGAGAGAAGGAATACCTTGCTACTATGAGTAAATTTATCAGGATAACTCACAGAAATGAGGCAAACTAAGCCTCTCCACAACACCATTATGGCCAAGTTAGCATTCGGGCAAGGCGACATCAGCAATACAGCTTCCTTGCGGATTTCACTGTATCACGTCATAAACAAACCAAACCTCGCAGCTAACTTTGCCCTACTAAGAAAAGAAAGTTACGAAGATGATTCTACTAGACATCTGCAACAAGATCGCCACTGAGCTCGATTCGATGCCATATCGCTAAGGGTTTCTAACCAAGAACTGTGATGCGCACGAGGACCCCATCCCGGCAGACGAGTGGGTCCTATACTACCCAATTTGGATGTAAGTGACTTCAATTGTTTCTGCCATGTCAAAATCTGCCCACCTTGTTTCTTACGCCAATTTGGTGCTGGATGAGAGAACAGAGCTCTACTGGGCAATCGAAATGAGGGCATACGCAAACCCGTCGTAAAGACCATCCCCTCCTCAACGTGGTACGACGGTGTCAACCATGTTTCGATGGCCGATCGTACATGGGCTAACGGGGCCATGGCGGTGGTGTCACCAGGGCGTGGTGGATTTCCGACCGGCAATCGGATCTCCTATAAAATACCACATGAGCCCGATGACGGCACCATGACTCGGCGTGTGTTCCCCGCCACAAAAGGGGACAACAGCCACAGGATTACATGGACTCCTGGACAGTACCCCGTACTTCCGAATGGCGAATGAGCTCTCAACAGCCACCGGCAACCATACAACTTACTGCTGCCTTGCAGACTGCGCTTGGATGTGCAAAGGCTAGAGGTGCGTCCTCGATCAAAAAGCCGAGTGGTGAGGGGACACCACTTGTACCAAATTCCCAAGAAACTCCATGAAAACTCCATGATTCGGCCCAGGACACCCAAGGGTGCGCAAAACGTGACCGAGCCAACGAAGTTGATGGAGCCTTATTTGTTTTTCTAAAGACGAGCACTTATTGTCAGATCCAAAAATACGTCTACGGATGTCAACGTTAGTTATTCGTTGTTGGTAACCAACATGTGCTATACTTCTCAAACAACGATGATCGAATGCCTGTAAGCGTCTCAAATCATCAACTCTAAGAGGCCAAGTTTCACTAGCGTATAGTAAAACTGCGCGTACAGATGCATTGTAAACACGACCTTTAAGGCAAAGTGAAATATTCACGTTTCTCCATAAATGACGAAGGTTCGAGAAAGCTACTCTAGCTTTCGCGATTCGTATTCTCACCTCGTCGGACATATTTCCTATGTTATTGATAGAGCTCCTAAGATAAATAAACGTAGACGACGCAAAAATGAGGCAAACTAGACATCTACACAACACCGTTATGACCAAGTCAGCTCTAAAGCAACGTAACATCGGTAGATAATGTAAATAATTATAAATAAACTGAAAAACTAACAAATGAAAATATAATGGAATTTTAGTTTATATAAAGCTCGCTACTGTAATTTTACAAAATTTTTATCACCATCCACGCAAACAATGTTTAAATTAAAGATCATTCACTGAAATTAAAAAAAATTTAAACAAATATGTACGTTTTGAAACTTTTTTTGTAATTAATTGGGGACGTTTATAACACACGCGATTTATGGAATTCCTTGTCGAATCGTAAACAAGTGTGGGAGAAACTATGCAACTGACTTAAGTTATACAAGAACATGAAACTGCATGTACGTTTGGTCACATTAACAAATAAGATGCGGCTTGTCAATCATTAAAAATTGTGCCTAATATTAAGTGGCACGAATAACAATTTGTCAGATTAACCGTTAAACGGCAATATCTAGGGAATCATTCCAATCAATTGAAAACTCTTTAGGCCAATTACGTAACACAGTAGTTGCATATGGTAAGAAATGCTATTCATAATTTACAAGACAGTTAACAAAAGCAATAAAATTAGTGAACAATAAGGACTACGTTCGAAAATTACACAATTGCGCCTGAGGTGACAAAAAATCTTTAAATACAATGCCATTGTATTTAATCTGTCGCACAACATAGAACCACTACCGTTCGTCACATGTACTGACGCGCTCCGACCTCCCATGATCATCATTAGAGCGCGACAGAAAACTGAATAACAACAATCAAACCGCAATTCATATAAAAGTTATGGAAAATCAGATATTAAGCACTCACCTACAGTAGTCTCGCATACATAGTACTAGACTGGAATGTTGGATACACAATGACAATGACAAAGGAAGGTCGAGACGTGTTAGTTTGTGTAGCTCATGTTAGTTTTGTTGTAGTCCGAACGGTTAGCTATTATGGGATTGGTGTTTATTCCAAGCTCGCAAACTTGATTGAAAAATTTTTTGCCACCATCAGCGCAATTAAGGATAGCTTAATTATACTACTTATGAATATGTGGCGAAAGCTGAAGAAAACCTTAATGTTCGTAACTGCAAAGAAATTATACAGCTGACATTTCCAGTCAAGTATAATAGATGCCAGACTACCAGAGATGAGATCGACATATCTTATTTTCCATAACTTATATATTATTTGAGGTGTAATTCTCGTTAATAAGTTTGTCGTCGTTCTCTGATAATGAATATGAAAGATCGAAACGCGTCAGTAAGTCTGACTGACGATAGTTTTGCTGTGTTATGCGACTGTTTATATACAATGGGATTGATGATTATTTGAGGATCGCCAGATCGATTTCAATTATTGTTGTATCAACTCGCGCAATTAAGGTTTTTTCAATTTTCTAACTTATATATCTGTGGTGAAAGCTGCAAACAGTTAATGTTCGTGACTGCATAGAAATTGTGCAGCCGACATTTCCAGTCAAGTTCAATGAATGCGAGACTGCTAGAGGTGGGAGCCGCATATCTAAAATTGATTTCCATATATATTCAATGCGGTTTGATCCTCGATAGTCAGTTTGCCGTCGTACTCTGATGATGATCATGGAAGGTCGAAACGCGTCAGTGCGTTGCGGCTGGCGGTAGTTTTGTTATGTTGTTCGACGACTGGTTAAATACAATGGGATTGGTGTTTACTTCAAGCTCGCCAACTTGATTTAAAGAATTGTTACCACCACCCGCGCAATCAATTAATGTTAAATTGTATTGCCTATATATGTACATGTGGCGAAAGCTGCAAACAGTAAATGTTCGTGACTGCATAGAAATTGTGCAGCCGACATTTCCAGTCAAGTACAATGTATGCGAGACTACTAGAGGTGAGAGCCGCATATCTAATTTTGATTTACATATTCATGCATTGCGGTTTGATCCTCGATAGTCAGTTTGCCGTCGTACTTTGATGATGATCACGGAAAGATGAAAGTTGACATTACGTGCGACTGACGGGATTCGTTCAACGTTGTTAGACTGTTCAAATTCAATGGTATTGACGTTTATTCATTTTAAAAATAAACTATTATAACTTTAATCAAGGTTTCGATTATGATATAAACACTTGACCCATTATTTGCACACATTTTTCAGTATAAACTAGGCATTGCATAATGTAGAAAAGCAAAATTGATAAACATAATGGGTCAAGTTAATACATCAAGATCACAACCTTGATTAAAGTAATTATCATTGCCATTGCAACCAACGTTTGTTTAATTATATAAAGTAGTATGCACAAAAATGTAAATATCCTTACAACTCATTAATATTTTTTCGATTTATAACAGCTTAGTTATTTTATAATTTTTATATGAGTACCAGATTTTCAACAATATCATGATTCTTCATTTAAAATGAGAAATAAATTATATATTGGCACAAATTTATTATAAAGCAGACCTAAACAACATAGATAAAAATGTCATTTCCTCTTTCCCAAAACTCAACTCGGCTGCAATAACTTGAACATCATACGACACATATCCGATTCAAATCAATAACATCACGCATCTTAAATACGCGCGGCATTTCGAAGTACATAAAGTAGTTGGAAAGAGGAACTCGCTTTTATCCAAACCAATTATGATAATTATCGATGCTACATTTCGAGAACTGGCGAGTAAACTAAAAACAGTCATACAGAAAATAAAAACTGAAATATCGGAAGTTGTGTTCGCAGCACCTTTTGATTCAGTGAAACCGCATAGCGTACAACATATAAATGAGAAGTTTTGTCGTAAAAAACCTGTTTACAAACATCCTTGCTGATAAAACTATCGATATCTTTCGTAAAGTCGTCGATAATTACCTCACATCAACCCTTAAACCGAAAGTTCATTCAAAATTCTTCTCGACACGCGCATCAAATATTTTCAACAAAAAATTAACCGTGGGTATGTCAAACAAGTCAATTGAATGGCAATGTGTAGTCCATTAGTTGTTTGCATTTTCTATCGGAGACCATCAAAATTTCAGTTGATAATTAAATAATACTGCCATGCATACCTGACACCAGTTGATGGTACCTTCGTAATCATTAACGAAGATTTTTAAATAAATGAAAAACTTAAAGATTTCAATAACATTAACAGTTTTCCATTTTAGTTTTCCAGTGAGTGATAAAGCGCTCACCCCAACACCCTGTCTGTAATGTTTCAACGCCTGTTGAACAACTCTAAATTGCCGCAGCTTTCTATAGCTGACTTGGTACCGTATTCTGTCTTCCGTAGTGTAGGCTTATTCTTATCCATCTTTGGTGTTTTAAACACAGTTCGGCTAGAACGACTGTCCAGTCCCAATGAAGCCAAAATAACAAGAGCTTTACTGATAATAAATGAGGTCTATTATAAAATATTTCTTTCAGAAAAAATCAAATTAACTCATAAAGGCACGGGTTTAGTTCCTGTGTAGTCAAATTTCGAATAATGCTGGGTAATTAACATTCGAACATCAATTCGGAAACGAAACGCCAAAGCAACATAACATTCTACAATCTACGTCAAAATAAAATTAACGAATGACTGGATTCATCTTGTTCGAAAGTATCGAGCGCATTCCTTGTTTTCTTCACTTCCAAAAGTCCTCTCGTGCATTTTCCTCAACAGCATTAACCGATGTCACATCGACCTATTTAAACAAAGTAAATCAGAACAAATTCTGGCTGAACCCCCATTATAATGGTAAATCCGTCGTAAAGACCATCCCCTCCTCAACGCGGTACGACGGTGTCAACCATGTTTCGATGATCGATCGTACATGGGCTAACGGGGCTATGGCGGTGGTGTCACCAGGGCGTGGTGGATTTCCGACCGGCAATCGGATCTCCTATAAAATACCACATGAGCCCGACGACGGCACCATGACTCGGCGTGTGTTCCCCGCCACAAAAGGGGACAACAGCCACAGGATTACATGGACTCCTGGACAGTACCCCGTACTTCCGAATGGCGAATGAGCTCTCAACAGCCACCGGCAACCATACTATTTTCTGCTGCCTTGCAGACTGCGCTTGGATGTGCAAAGGCTAGAGGTGCGTCCTCGATCAAAAAGCCGAGTGGTGAGGGGACACCACTTGTACGAAATTCCCAAGAAACTCCATGAAAATGTCACAATCTATGAATACCGTTCATGCTACGGCGTCCCCGGCAAGCGACGCGCCCTGTGCTCCCCCAGAGGCTAGGGTGTCAAGTGAAAAGCTATCTGGTTTTATCAGCGCGAAAACACCTATTTATTTCGGGTGTTGGAATGTTCGAACATTGCTTGATATCGGCAGCCAAGCAATCACGGCCAAATCTTTATATGACTACCAGATTGAAGTTGCATGCCTGTCTGAAGTCCGACTGCCCGGCACGGGATCAACGAAGATAAAAGTACCGTCGGCAGAATCAACATACTTGATGCATCACAGCGGACCAGTTGACGGGTCCGGACAACACGGTGTAGCCATTTTACTTGGTCCTACAGCGCAGAGAGCCATGCTGGCTTGGAATCCCGTATCACCGAGGATCGCAACGGTCCGACTGAGAGGGAAACCTTTTAACATCACAGTCGTAGCCGTCTACGCACCAACCCTCGCAGCTGATTCAGATGTGAAAGATGAGTTCTACGACCAATTGCAAGAGACCATCAACGGAATTTCCAGAGGTGACATACTATTTGTTGCTGGTGACTGGAACGCACGAACAGGACCTTCTGACTCATCCACCAGACACATACTGGGAAAGTTTGGTCTAGGTGAGCGCTGCGAGAACGGAGCACGACTTATCAGCTTTGCAGAAGTCAACCATATGTGCGTTACCAATACGCGTTTCCAACACCCTCGGAAGCATTTGCTCACCTGGTATTCAAACGATGGTCACACAGCCAATCAGATCGATTACATTCTGGTACGGTCGCGTTGGATGTCTTCTGTCGAAGATTGCAGGTCATACCGAGGAGCTGAAACTGGCAGCCGAGGAGGGTCCGACCACACTCTAGTACGTGCCAAATTGAGGCTTCATCTCAAGTCCCGACGGCGCCGTCAACCTACGAAACGCCTGAATGTTGCTGCCCTAACGGACCCATCCCGTTGTACAGCGCTATCTGCCTCAATCACTGCAAAGTTGACTGCCGCTGACGGTGGAACTCATGCCGTAGATAAAACCAATGTGGAGCATCAATGGAATAACTTGAAACTCTCTACTCAGCAAGCTGCGCTTGAAACGCTCGGAACCATCAAAAGTCACCATAAAGACTGGATCTCTGAACGCACGATGCGAGCGTCACAAAAAGCAAGAGATGCCCGGATGAATAACGCGCCTAATTATCGCCACCTGAGACGTGAAACCACGAGGTCTGCTCGGGCTGACCGTAAGCAGTACTGGGATGAAATGGCTTCCGCCATGGAATCGGCTGCAAACGTCGGTGATTTCGGGGGTCTCTTCCGTCTTATACGTAAAGCATCCGGTAAGCGCAATGCAGAGACTATTCTACGCAGCGCAACAGGAGACTTGATTTCTGATGTCAATGGCAAAATCGCAAGATGGGTTGAACATTTTTCGCAGTTATTGAACCGACCATACAGTGGCCGCTCCCCACCGCAACCACCTGCAACATCTACACCCAGCTACGATGTGGACTGCTCTTCCCCAACCGAGGTTGAGATCGCTATGACCATCCAGCGCATGAAGAGCAAGAAATCCCCCGGTGAAGATGGAATTCCTGCAGAGATCTACAAGGCCTGTATAGGCGCACTACTGCCATCAATCCATCGACTGTTCTCTTCTATCTGGGAACAAGAAGCATGCCCGTCAGACTTCGGAATGTCAATCCTGTTACCGTTTCCCAAAAAGGGTGATAGATCAAGGTGTGAAAACTACCGTGGTATCAGTCTTCTCAACACCGCATCCAAGCTGTTGGCGTCGATTCTATTGAACCGCTTCTGCAAAGAGCGGCATGTCCGTACCCGTCCCAATCAGGGTGGATTCCGCCCAGGCAAAGGCTGTGTTGATCAGATCTTTACATTACGGCGAGTTTTGGAACATCGCAACGAATTTCAACAACCAACCGTCGCTTGTTTTATTGATTTTCGAGCTGCTTTTGACTCTGTTGATCGCGACTCCCTATGGAACATCATGCTGCTCGACGGTATGCCCATAAAACTCGTCAATCTGATCAAGGCCTACTATGCAGCCACCAAAGCCAGAGTACGTGTGTACGGAGAAGAATCGGATGAATTCAGTCTGCACACAGGGGTTCGACAAGGATGTCCCTTGTCACCCATATTGTTCAATTATGCGGTTGACTGGATTCTGAGCAACGCGCTAACTGAGTTCCGAGGCGTTCAAGTATCAAATAACCTATGGCTGACGGATGTTGATTACGCAGACGATGTTGTTCTCCTTGCTGACAGCTTTGGGAGCATGCAAGCCGTTTTGGATCAAGTGGCCCAGTTTTCATCAGCCGTTGGTCTGGAAATCAATGCCGACAAAACGAAAGCCTTCGCCATCGGTGTATCTTCATCTGATGAGCAGCTCACGGTGTACGACAGCCCAATCGAAACAGTCGACGATTTTACGTACCTTGGCTCAAAAATACTTCCAACTGGCCAAGCAAAGAATGAAGTCCGAACACGCATCGACCGTGCCAGACTTGCTTTCTTACAATTGAAGAACTCACTTTGGAGAAGAAGTGAAATCAGCCTCAAAACAAAAATCCGAGTCTACCAGGCTACTGTTCGGCCTGTGCTACTGTATGGCTGTGAGACTTGGCCATTACGTTCTGAGGACTCCAAAAAGCTCGAAGTATTCGACCATTGGTGCCTTAGGTACATCACAAAGACAAAATGGATGGACCGAGTGTCGAACGCATCTGTTCGTCACCAATGCGGTGACATCATGCAACTATCCGTCTGGATCCAACATCGTCGACTTCAATGGTTCGGGCACGTACTACGCAAACCCGAAGACGAAATGGTACGGCAGGTGATGACCCCGGTTCAATGTGCAAACTGGCGCCGCCGCCGAGGTGGACAACTGAAGACATGGCTTGCAACAATCAAATCGGACCTGGAACTCCTAGGTTTACGCAATGTTTATGGTCCGCGTCACTGGGAGCGTCATTGGCCCTCTTTATGTTCCGAAATGGCTGCCAACCGCCCGGCATGGAGAGGTTTAATCCGGGATATCAATGGAGCCGGCTTATCCTCTAAAAGGAGCCAGCCGCAGTAAAGTAAAGTAAAGTAAAGTAAGTAATAATGGTAAATGCTTGTTAAATAACCACAAATTGTGCCATCATCGTATAACCGACCCGCCCTTACAGTCTATTTTCTACACTGCAGGCCCATGCCTGTCTACTAATGGTACCGTTAACTCAATCCGGCTGGAACGACAGTTAATCACCCATTCAGCTTGGCATCTAAACGACTACACACTGATTTAGCCAGGCAGTCAACTCCTAATTACTGCCCTACTACACTGTTTTTCTTGTTGTATTGGTATTAAGAAAATTACGGTAGATTAAATAGTTTAATCTTCCGAAAGCTGTCTCAATGCACCAGTCTTATAGAATAAAACAGGACTGTTTTCACAATTTTTTAATGCCAATAATTGGAATTTATAAGAAAACGAGTATCTCGAAACATTTTATGAAGCATACAACAAAAAACAGTGATGCCTTATCCATCCAAAAGACTACACGTATACCTCTTAGAGGGGATGCGAAATTCGAAATATTTATTAGGTGAACTAAAAAAACAACGACTATTCGGCTGCTTAATACAAAGCTGATGTTTGTTAATACAAAAAAACAGCTGTTAAATATGAATGTGCAGGATAAGCTCCCATACATCGAAGAGCCTAACATCGTTCATTACTAGATATGTAATAGCTGTTCAGTGCGCTATGTAGGCCAGACTGATCGATTACTAGGGAAGCGAATTCAAGAGCGTGTTGGAATAAGCATACTTATCGCACTTAAAACGTAACTATCCCCAATTTATTTTAGTATATATTTTCCTAAACCTTGTTTGGTTCTTGCAATAATTTGTTTCTTAATCTTACCTTGATTTGTTTGTTGTGGCCTTTAGTTTGCTTAGCCACAACCAATAAACTATACCTCAGCATAAATTGATTTAAAGATTTTTAGTTATATATAATCTTTGTTTTCCATTTATTAGAGTATGAATTCACCTTATTAATTGGCTTATATTTCGGATAGTTACGTCAATCCTATTTCTGTTCCCTGCTTGATAGTTTTTTCCTTGCATGAACTGTTAAGTTAATCGATTTAGGAGCTAACCTTATTTAGTTATTAGTAAACTATATGGTAAACTATTGTTAATAAATTCAAGAAACGGCATCCGAATATTAGACTTTAAGTTGAAAACAAATATGATACTTTAGATTTCATTTAGGAATTGCTAAAATTTAAAACTGATAGAAGAAAACATGGATAACATAATATTTAAATTTCAACATCTTCAAATTGTACAAGGCTTAGCTAAGACATGATTTAATGGAGCGTTGTGCATTTTTCCGCCTCACTATTTGTATACTGAGCTTGAGGGTGCGCATACTGTTATGATTAACGGTTACCCATCACATTTTATAAATATATTTATAAAAACTTACGAAAGTTTTTAGATTTGAAACCGGTATCTAATCACTTATAATATAGAGATGAAGCAATGAAGCACATAAAAATAGATGGAGTACCGCGTTGTCGCTCATAAATTTTTGCAGCTCGCTTAATTTTGATTACATCACAGCCACACTCGCTCCATTTAGTATGAAAGACAAAATTTTACTGCATTCTTCATTTACTGTGACCTATTGCATGTAAGGCCAAACATGTTTAGGCAAATGCGGTAGAAGATTGAATTCATGCTTGTCTGACACCATAACAACGTTTTGTGTGCAAAATAAATATTTGTAGCATCTGTGTTGCTTTGAATGTAATTACATACAGGTATAAATATATTTAAGTGAGACTACATTGACCTTATATCAATTTATATTTCGCGCGAATCAGACGAAATTCTCCGGTTACGTGTATGACCCAAAGTCTTTCTGCATCGATAACATTATTATTCCGAATATAATTAGCTTCCATTCTTACCATGTTAAATTACGCGATTAAGAGTGAGGTCTGTGGTTCTGGAGGGGTTAGACTAGTAAAAATTATTTACACCTCTAGTAACGTGTTCATATCAAACATAATTAGGATAAAAATTTCAAATAAAAATCGGACAAGAAGATAACTATAAAATAATAATATTGTAATCAAATGTGATAATGTACACAAAATGGTCGTTAATTAGCGGTACACACAATGATGGAACCAAAAAACAATAGGTTTACACGAAATAAAAAAAATAAATGGTGGTACTGTAAATAATCATAAAGTATGTTTACCAGGTAATAAATCTGTAAAACTACATATAAGCTAAACTTAATCCGACATTCTCATCGTTTATCAAGAGCTAATTTTCGATTACGATTCGTGCATACATCACTTCCTACAATCGGTTAGTGATACGTTCGAAATTGAGCCTCTCATCAACACTGACATCGCAGCAGCCTTTAATAACTTATGACAGTATGAGCATGACACACACGTCAGTCTTAAGACAAAGTGATATAAATAATCACCTTTCTCGTAGTTTTCACTGTATAACTTCTTAAAAAAGCTACCGAACCTAACAATTAACTTTACCCTATTACGAAAAAAAGCTAAGATAAGTTCCTTAAGAATCCGCAAGGAGATCGCCAAAGAGCTAAGTTAGATGCCATATCTCGCAGTGTATCAAACCAATAACTATTGTGCGTACGTAGACTCTATCCCGGTAAACTAACGAACCACAAACTATCATGTTTGGCTGTAGTTGACTCTAGTTGAATCTGTCCACCGTGTTTCTTACACCAACATAGTGCTGGGTGAGAGAGTACACGAAAAATGTGACCGAGATAGCGTAGTTGATGAAGTCCTAATTCCGTTACTAACGAGAAAAACACATTAGTCGCTGCAAACTACGTCTACGTCTGTCAGCGTTGTTTATTCGCTGTTGGTAATCTATACTAACTATGATTATGAAAGGGTGATCAATTGCCTCTAAACATTTAGTCTTCGATTCTAAAGGATAAAGTTTCGCTAGCACATAACAAAAATAGAAAGCAATTCTAGTTTTCGCAATTCTCATATTGACCTCGTCTGAGATATTCATGAAGATACCAAGACATGTAAACCAGTCATCATAATTATGCCCAGTCATATACTACTCAATTTGGATTTAAGTGACTTCAATTGTGTCTACTATGTCAAAATCTACCCACCTTGTTTCTTACGCCAATTTGGTGCTGAATCAGAGAACAGAGCACAACTGGGCAATCGAAATGAGGACAAACGCAAAACGTGACCGAGCCAACAAAGTTGATGGAGTCTCATTTGTTTTCTAACGACTAGCTCTTATTAAAAGCTAAATACTGTTGCTAAAAACTAATATATATGAAAGTATGTATTAGGTGTTGCGAACCTAGTAACAAATCAGATCAGTTGTGACCAGAGAGGATAAACCAAAGACAGCATGTACGGAAAATAAAATCTCATGCACATTCGTTTCGTGCTAACTGGCGACTCATCAGTAGGAGCCAGTATTACGGCCTTTAACCACTATATATTTGGGTGAGGAATGTGGGATAATAGGACGGTACAGCTCTTATTGTCGGATCTAAAAATACGTCTACGGATGTCAACGTTAGTTATTCGTTGTTGGTAACCAACATGTGCTATACTTCTCAAACAACGATGATCGAATGCCTGTAAGCGTCTCAAATCATCAACTCTAAGAGGCCAAGTTTCACTAGCGTATAGTAAGACTGCGCGTACAGATGCATTGTAAACACGACCTTTAAGGCAAAGTGAAATATTCGCGTTTCTCCATAAATGACGAAGGTTCGAGAAAGCTACTCTAGCTTTCGCGATCCGTATTCTCACCTCGTCGGACATATTGCCTACGTTATTGATAGAGCTCCCAAGATATGTAAACCTGTCGACTATGTCTAGATCTTCATTCTGCAGTCGCAACGTTGGAGTGAGTGGTGGGTGATCCTGTAACAGTATCTTACATTTAGAGGGTGCGAATTTCATACCGAAAGACGGAACAACGTCTGTTAATCTATTCAAGGTGGCCTGGGCAGCATCCTGATTGTCGAATAATAGTACGATATCGTCCGCATAGTCAAGATCGACTAGTTTATCGCCCGGGAGAACTTCAACTCCAGCATCCTGAATGTGTGGGAGAGTGTTGTTCATAATAGCATCGATTACAAAATTAAACAAAAATGGGGAAAGTGGACAACCTTGACGAACACCACTGCTGGTTGTAAAGTTATGCGTTAATTCGTTGTAGACCTTAACGCGACCAGAAGTATTTGTGTAGAGAGCTCGTATAATATTAACAAATTTTGTGGGCACACCGCTTTTCGACAAGATATGGAATAAAACATTGCGATCCACCGAATCAAATGCACCCTTGAAGTCTAGAAAGACGGCTATTGTGGGACGGTGATATAAATGTCTCTGTTCGAGAACTTGCCTTAACGTAAAAATATTATCTATACAACCTCGTCCTGCGCGGAATCCGGCCTGTTCTTCTCTTGTATGTGATTCACGTGAAGCGCTAAGACGACGTAGGATAATCGAAGCAAATAACCTAGATACGACCGGAGTCAAACTTATACCACGATGGTTATCGCACGAATTACGATTGCCTTTTTTGAAGATGGGAATGATGGTCGACTCATTCCAATCAAGTGGTACGGTTTCCTCATTCCATATAGTATGAAAAAGTTTGGTCAACGCTCCTGAAATTATATCGCCACCATCCTTAAACAATCCTGGAAGCAAATCATCGGGGCCTGCGGCTTTGCGGCGTTTAAGAGATAGGATTGCATCGCGTACTTCTAACTCGGATGGTTCTTCGGGACTAACATTCCACACTGTTGATGCAGACATGCTTTCGGGAATCGGAACTGACGCGGGTGGCCAAGAAAATTGATCTCTAAAGTGTTCAGCCCACCTGTCAAGACGACTTATTTTATCGGTTATTAAACAAGTCAACTGCATCCTAATCTACACCATAAAGCCGTATATTTGGATTTGGTGATGGGTGATCCTGTAGAAGTAACTTACATTTAAAAAGTGCAAATTTCTTTCCGAAAGGACGACTACCAATCTATTCAAGATGGTCTGAGCGGAATTGTTTATCGAATAATAATGCAAAGTCAAGATCGACAATTCTAACGCCCAAGAAAACTTTGATGCCAGCACCCTGAACATATAGAAATGTATGTTTTATAATAGCATGTTACAAAACTAAACAACAATGACGAAAATGGACATGCTGGGAGGAAACCACTTACGGAAGTAAAGTTGTCAGATAATTAATTGTAGACCTAAACGCGACCAAAAGTATTCTTGTAGAGAGCACGTATTAAATTTAAAAATACCATTTTCCAACAATGCCGAATAGAACATTCGGTTTACTAAGTCAAACGCATTCTTAAAGTCTAGGAAGACGGCGATATACATGCTTCTGAACTATTATTAGCAAATGACGTTACTATTCTGCTAGGCATTAAGATCTAAGAAAGAAACTCACCAATAAGAATCTAAATATTTCGAAATAAAATGTGGACTCACAAAGACACGCTGCTGATCAAAACAAAACTCACGTACTTATGCAACAACCAGTCACACAAACCGTGATCTTTTAACCATTGGAGTTGGCGCTTATAAACATAAACAGACTATTTCAGAGTTATAAGTAGAACTTGCCAAAGGCAGCTACAACCAGGCTAATAAATGCGGAAAGCTCGTTTCTGTAATTTATAGATTCTCACTGGTCCAGTCGCTTTGCAACCTTCCACGCGTGTTCAGCCCATTGAAAACGTTGAAGTATCATTTTATCCCAAATGGTCTATATTTTTATTAGTTCATTCCATGCTCATTTTTAAAATTTTCATGCAACTCGCAAAACACAGATAAGTCAGTTTGGTAACCTTATCGACTGAGATTTATTTATATTTAGTTTGAACTAACTAATATTTTAGGTATTCTTAAATAGCCCGGACTTCAGTAACTAATCTCTTATACACGTAAGAACACATGTTTCTAACATATATATGTCGGGGGTAGTTTAGCGTATGCCGGTGCGTATAGGTGAATAATTATTGAAGTCCGGTTTATTTAGCCATATATAAAAGTAAGTTTAAACTAAATATAAATAAATCTTAATCAATTAAGATTCCACATTTTACAATTTTCGCTTTGTGAGTTGTATGTTAGTTTTGAAAATGAGTAGAGAATGTATTTGAAACGCTCGGAAAGAATTGATATTACAATATTTTCAAAGGACAAAACATGTTTGGAAGACTTCAGAGTGACGGGACCAGTGAGAACCCATCAATCACAAAGAAAGACACGCTGTGCACATGGAAATGTAAATGAATCAGGATATAACTGTTGTACAAGTGCTAAAATGGATACGCTATAGTCAATGGCGGTATAAAATTATATGAAAGCTCTGCGCAATATAGCACCCCATACAAATTTTCTTAATCTCGTCTTGCGTCACCAGAAACCCGAAGTGGACATATTCGTTGATGATTCGCAGCATGGCGAGGTTCAGCACGATCTTACGCTCTAGATCGAAATTCTCCATAATAAAATTATTCAATCCACATTGTATGAACGTTTCTTGAGCGCAACTACTGGCTTACTTAAATTCTTCTTCATTTTCTGCTATCAGAACACCATGATAACAGTATTCGAGACCAGCAAGCCCGTGACCACCAAAAATCTCTACTCCTGAAAGTGTTAAGATGACCCGGGTAAACACTGAATTGACAATAAAATTGAACAAAGTTAAATCAATACCACAACCTTGCCAAGCTTCGAAGCGACTTGCTAAAGATATAAAAAGACGAGAATTACTACACCTGAACTATTTTACCCGTTACTCATCATTCAACAGAGCTCGATATGACAAGAAAAGCGATTGAGTATTCAATAGAAGCAGCACTGGTGGGCCACATCTACCGGTGGCGCAACTCGAGAGTGTGGAGGAGTTCATGAGTTTGACCTATAATTCCTATTCCAGATCGAAACCGTGCTTGAATAGGCTGTTCTTAGAGTAATATAAATTGCCACCTTTGATGTAACACAGACTAAACGGATAATATTACGTTTGGGATAATCGCCAATGCTACAGTTTTCGTCGATGGGCACTAGAACGGCGATCTTAAACGGAGTTCTACCTCCAGATTGAGGCAATGGGCATGTGCAGTCTTCTAAAAATCTATTCCAAAAAGGAAGCCACCAACTCAGACATCTTTGCTGTTACATATGAGCCTGAAAGTCTTTTCCAATTTGATAAAACTAGGAGCTCGATGTCAAGCTCGTAATAAGATCGAGGGTCCATTTCACTGCTAATCATGTTGCCTGCAGTATGTCGCAAATAGAAAGGATCTTAGAAATACTTGTAAGGTTGCACTTAAAAACATGAGAAACCCATACTTCCTAGGCATAATGAGCAGTGCTAATACATCAAATCTAGTAGTAAGACTCTAGTACTAGAGTTCGCCACTTTACGGCCATTTCAACTACAGTAAATACCCTGCAAAGTTTCCATACTTCCTCTTGAATTCGTAGCATAGATTGCGTGTTGAAAAGCTACGGAACTAGAGATAGTAAACAAATTCCCAGGACATCTTCATACAAAACAAGCGTGGCTTGCTTAAGCCTTTCCTACATAGCGTCCCAGATACTCTTTGCTATTCTGTCCGCCATAGTCCCAGAGGCCTCAACTGAATATTTTCTGTGTATTATCCTTTTCCATGCATTTAAATGCGGACAAAATACGGCCGACCGCATGGAGCGGAATTTCATTTGGATTCTGGCGTCCAGAGGACAATGATCAAAGCCATCCACTGAATATACTCGCGTCCTTGGTAGGGAAAAATCATCGTATGATTACCAGAATGTGGTAGATTTAAATACGATGATGTCACCGTTCCACTTGCACTAGTTAAATCGCCACGCCTTGTAACATGATACCGCTTGTGGTACTGGAAAAGTGAAATCATACGACCGTTTCCCACAAAGATTTAAACTACTTCAAATCACCATCAATCACTGGGATTGCCTAACACATTTCAAGCTCAGAATCCCAATCTGGTAGTTTTCATTATTTTCTGCAACACTGAAAAGGAGGAAAGCTAAAATATAGCTGGCTGGATCACTTACGCATTATGGTTGGAGAAAATACGCCTTCTCAGTTAGTTGTGTGCTTGATGAAACTGCTAGTCTCCTTGAGACTAGCAATTTAGATACCGCACTTGTATAGAGTTCGCAAGCTATAAGAGATTGACTAGTTAATGAGGCGAGATAACTTACAACACAAGAAATTATAGATAAAATTTTGGTGAACTAAAGCAATACACAAAAACCAGCGACCGACGGTGTAAGTCCTCTGTGCAAATTTCGATGCACTCTGCTCCTGTACATAGGTGATAGCATCACCAGTCGTCTTCCTCCCACTTATCCCTGAATCTTGAATTTATGAGCGCGGCTTTTTATGTCTATAATGTTGAAACAGATGACTATCAAGCACTAACCGATTGTTGGTTGAGGGTTTGAAGTTAGTAGTCTTTATATACTTTTCGACAAGTATACAATTATAACACGGTTTCACCATAAACGCATAAATGGTCTTTGACTCGGGAAGACCCAATTTCCGGCTTACCTGCAAATGCTTAAATTCGCTTATCCCACAAGAATTTACAGATAAGGCAACACGTTTTATACTGCACGCTAGCCAATACAGTATGTAGTCATTGTTATTTGTGATATTCATGATTGTCTGTAGACCATAAAATAACAGACCAATCCTTCCTAGTAGTATGACACATTTGTATTTAACATTATTTCGCTACCCAAGGTGGACAGGCGCAATATGTCCATTGGTTTGTTTTCACTTTTCCCTCGCTCCACTCAAAATTTATGTCCTTATTTGAAAATCCGCCTTTGTAAAACTGTCCGATGTCATTTGAAACCACTTGTTCACTTCAAAAAGCACGCTGCTCGTCCATCTTTGTTGCTGAAACATGTAAGATGGCTTATCATAACGCCCCCGTCTTGACAGCGATGTGAATCGATATTCCTGCACGGTGCACATTAGGCTACTACAAGATCGATAATAGTTCTTTATCAAAAATAAAATTACGAGCTGGATAACTTTATCTGAGCCTTAAAAGGAGTCCATTACTCATCATGCACGTAAGGCCATCGAGGCATCTCCAATGAATAGCTGGAATAACAGAAAATGTAAGCCATCACTCTAAAAGCAGAGCACTTATACATAATATCCATCAATGGGCAATGCTATATCATCAACTCACCAATCGACGCTTAGATTGGATAAATTTGTATAATTAAAAAATCAAACAGGATCGAGTGTCCATACATGGCTAATTCTACATTGCGCTCAGGCCCCAGTGAAACTCAATGCAAAATATACATTTTGTAGCTATCTCCATCTGTAATCGAAAACTTTACTGTAATTGTTTCCAATGAATCAACGATCTAAGGATATTTAAATCGAAACATGGCAATTATAGCATAAAACGATGCGCTTTCATAAATAATTAAAGACAAACATGGACAACGAACAAATCGCCTTTTAAATAAGCAAACTTAAATCAATGCAAAACGCACAAACAGTCTATAGATCAGTATATATATATATATATATATATATATATATATATATATAATACTAGGTGAAGTGACTGTTTAGTATGAAATAAGGCAGGTAGGAAACAGCAGATCAACGAACCAATAGAAACATACACAAACTTTATACCAAGAAGGCAGTGTGAAAATAGATAAACCAACAAAAGAAATCGGACAATAACTACCTTAAGCGATAGATCTTTTTAAAGGAAAGACGACCAAAAAACAAATTGAACAATCTAATTTATATAAATACAATACCTACGCAGCTTCGTCCAGAAAACAAAATACAATAAGCGTTGGGATCAATTTAGACCAGAAATGAGTAGAATAACTGCCAGTGCATAGAATTCTTCAACAGGTGGTACAAAACTGACGACGGTTACTTATTTCTAAATTAATAGAAAAATGTCAAAAGTTTTATACACCAAAAGCTTCTCCCAGTGTTATTTTAGCAAAAGCAATTCAGGAAAAATTTATTTGTTTTCTTATACCACTATTGATTATTGCGGAACCATTGATAGCACATTTAGGAATGAAGAATCTTGATTTTTTAACATTTCCACGTATACATCGTTTCAGTTTTGGAAATTGATGGGTTCTCACTGGTCTTCCACGCGTGTATCGTCCATCGAAAATGTTGTAGTATCAAGTTTAGCCGAGTAATTAAAGTATCGACTCGTCCCTTCTCGAACCATCCTCAGAACTCCAATATATTATTATAAAACATAACTAATGAATAAATTTCTATTTATCTTTACACATGGTGCTCTGAATTCAATTTTTAAAATAGTTATAACTCGAAATGCATAAAATGTTTGCATGGATTAAATTAATATTTTCCTTGTCATTTTATTACTAGAATACTAAGGTAGGCCAACCAAAAGCTCCAAAATCCGAGCACCTTCAAATGGAATACAGAGTCATAATGATTATAAATCATAATAAATGTCCGATAAATTAAAATAATTAATCTGATGACTGTCCGGCTTCAGCCAACCGAATAGAGCACCATTAGCGAAAGGTCAAAATTTTTGTCTAAAACCTCGGACAACCAAACTCCAGCTCCTTACTTGCATATGGCGGAAGTGTCCTGGCTAAGTCGTCAGTAGTCGCATTGATATTTAAGATTCGTAAAAAATAGTTTCTGAGCCTTTAAAAGAGACCATCCAACATAGGGGAAGTACTTAATCTTAACTATTCATCGAAGTAGGTTGGGACGGTACATTGTTATTTTGCATCTCACACATCATTAAGAAAAGTAAGAAACCCTATTTCATGATTATACGGCAATGAATGATCATGGTTTACATTTTGACGAGTTGACTTTTTGATTGGATGATCAATTGAAAATAGTATTGGAAATTATATATATATATATATATATATATATATATATATATATATATATACACTCAAATTTAACAAGCATATCCGAGTCTTTATTTAATTACTACAAGAATTTTGAGTGTCTATAAAACCCATTTTCCTAATACATTGTCTACGGGTCTCATTATAAACAATTTATTTCATGATGCACTTGCTAGAAAACTGTATGTTTTATTTTGAAAGTGCAAACAATGACTTCGCAGACAGTTGCCAGATGCAGCAACGGTTAATCGTGTGCATTTGCTAGACAACTTGGTCTTTAAAATAATCGGGGCAAGTAAGCCTGTAAGTCTTATAGTAGTACATGGCACATAAAAGGTGACCGAGTGAACAAAAAATAAATTAATTTAAGTGGGAGCAATTCTTAAATTTTGAATATGATAAAATGTCACAACAATATGTGACAAATAAAATACAAAAAACCATTACTTATTATTTATTACCCATATATATATATATATATATATATATATATATATATATATATATATATAAAGAAGTATTTATGCTTATGTGTATGTAAGTGTATATATTTATATTTACGCACGTATGTATGTATGTAAGTATTTATGTGTATGTATATATGCATAAGTGTAGGCTTACAGTTTATCTATTGCACAATTAAAATTGCACATTTTTTGACTTTAGCTTTAGAACAAAGCAACGAAATACAAAATACACAAAACGGAAATCCAGGTCGCCTTCAGAGTGAAAACCAGGAGCAAATTTCGATAAGGCTTAATTAACCAAGTCTCTCAACTGAATCCCGTTTTCAAGTATCTCCACACACAAATACACACACACACACACACAAACACACATATATATGTATATAGGCAATACAATTAAACAAACACTGATTGCGCGGGTGGTGGCGACAATTTTTTATATCAAGCTTGCGAGCCTGAAGGAAAAACCAATCCAATTGCATTCAACCAGTCGTTGAAAAACAAAGTATCACTACCACCAATTGCAAGTACTTACGCGTTTCGACCTTCCATGATCATCATCAGATAGTGATGGATTATCATGGAGGGTTGAAACGCGTCAGTACGCGCGACTTACGGTAGTTATGCTATGACGATCGACGACTGGATAAATAAAGTGGGATTTGTGCTTACTTCAAGCTCGCAAACTTGATTTAAAGAGCTGTTAACACCACTCGCGCAATTAATTATTGTTTAATTGTATTTCCTATATAGATTTGTGTGTGGCGAAAGCTGCAAACAGTTGATGTTCGGGACTGCATAGAAATTTTGCAGCCGACATTTCCAGTCAAGTACAATGTATGCAAGACTTCCAGATGTGAGAGCGGCATATCTAATTTTTCTTTCTAGATAAATGCAATGCGTTTTGATTCTCGCTAGTCAGTTTTTCTGTCGCATTCCGAGGATGATCATGGAAAGTCGAAACGCGTCAGTGAGTGCGACTGGTGGTAGTTTTGCTGTTGTTCGACGACTAGTTAAATATAATGGGATTGATGTTTACTTCTAACTCGCAAACTTGATTTAAAGAATCGTTACTACCATTCGCGCAATCAAATATTTTTTAATAATACACAAACGTCAGCGTACTTTACTAGAAGACTTGGTTTTTCTTGAAATATACGAGTTCAACGTTGTTAGTATAATTTTCCAAATCTGTAGCTACATAGATAACACTTCTAGGCAGAAACTGATCCGTTTTGCGACACAATAGACCCATTTTAAATTATATCAGTGACGGCTTAAAATATGGTGTCATTTGACAAGACCTAGGGCGGCGAATAAAAATTGGCCATCACAATCGTTTTTCCGCATTTAGCTATAAAGCTGGACTTCCGTTTCTGAAATCACAAAAACGACGACCACGTAATAGGGTTTAACGAGCCGATCAACACACTCCAGGGCATGTTGGAGTGATATAAAATATACGGGATCAACAATATAATTAATAAGGATTGAAGAAATGACACATCCTCGTCGAATGCCAGAGAAAATGGCAAAAGGTGCTGAGGCCCACACTAGGCTAAATAAATATCAATGAACCATTGCCCGTAGCCATAGAAATTCCGGCTTAGCGACCGGCGGGCACAAGCTAGTCAGCCCGGGAACGATAGCATGTGCCTTGCTGGGTCTAATGTGACACTGCCATTACCCCGTTTCATGCAAAGCCCCCGGTTTGGCCTAACTACGCAGTTAAATGCCAAACGCAAAGGGCAGGTTTCGGCTGATGAAGGAAACTTTGGCCACTGGCATCTGTGTAGATAGTGCTCATCGGCTTCGGTTGGCAGACTATCTAAGAGAAGGAAAACTCCGAATACAAACCATCCTCACTAGGAATGGGCAACCTAGTTTTCTTTTACAGTCTATATATTACCATGAACAGATTATAATAGGCTAGGAGAAATTGACAGATTTTTTCCGGCACACTATCATTTAGCATAGCTCACGATAAACATACGTGCAGCAGAGTAGTCTGGAAAAGCAACAATTGTGGGCCACTGACCCCGATAACGCAAATAAAAACTGTGGTTGTTTGCCTGTGTTCGACACATTTGGCTTCAGATTATAAGTCTATTAATCGTTTTGAACGGACTTCATCTTTCAAACTGTGGTAGTTAACTAGTGTAGATCCTTATGACTACCTTCAAGCTGACTTTTATTTACCCTTCTGTTCTTATAGGAACTAATTTGTTATTAGGTGCGAAACACCTAATACCCAACAAACTTTCATAGTAGACCGATTTCGTCCTTATTGGATACTTTTCAAATACTGTCCAGAATTTGCCGCGGGCACGACTCGAACTGGGCACATATTCTTCTAAGTCTGAGACACTACATTGCCCCGTCCGTGCCGAAAACTTCACGCAATTTGAAGTCAAATACCAACTTATTTTTATCAGCCAGCCTTTCTCTCAGGTGGCATCTATTCGGAATTTTTCAAAATTTGAAGTTATAATCAGTCATTGCCATTCTGCCATTGAACAACACACACACCATGCCACTTGTAGAAGTTGTAGCGATTTATAGTCACAGGATTTTGTTATGTATTTTTTCAATTGCGTATAGTATACGGAACAAGTGGCACATTGGATAGTCCCAGATTCACAAGTATGTATTCCAGTTCGAGTAACCTCCGCAGCAAATACTGGACAGTATTTGAAGATTTATCAGTAGGGATAAAACCAATCAACCGGATGAATTTTCTGTGCTACCTGATGCAATGTTTAGTTTATACTGAAAAAAAACGTATAATCAAAAACCTGCCATTAGACTGCAAAATTGCATAACTTGGTGTCTGTTGTATAACGACAGAATGGAGGTGGCTAGTTAGAACTTCAGCTATCAACAGATTTCAAACAGTTAAATGTGTCTTGAATGATCTTTTCATTTGCGAACCTGGATTAATTGAAATTACCTGATATGCGTTTTGACTAACGCAGCTTTTATTGTTCCAGTAGTTTTCTCTTGATAAAATATTTCGGGCTAACTTACCGTAGGCCTTCATCAGTTGCAATCCGCCTCGCAAGTTTAACAAACAAAACAAATGAAGCAAGCGTGTTATTTCCTCCAGCCCTAATAATTATACTTCAGACTGACCTTTCATTAGATATTCACGTGTCCTATGTGTGTGTGCATTTTCATAACTGTTTTCATCTAATTTAGACCAGAGTGGCTGAATAATAATTTATCAATTGCATGCGTTAACTATTCGTTTTACACACTCAATGTAAAATGACGTAACTGAGATGCCATCACTTTCAGGTTGGGGAGACCAATAATTCGGAAACACTCGTCATAAAAAACATGCCATAAGTGATAAAACTAGATGTCCGAAAGACCAATGCACATGTTAAATTTCAATTCAAACCATTAGGGTTGTACTCAAGATAGACAAGTTAATAACAGTTATTGGCATATCACCTGAAGAAAAGGTTTAACAGAAAGCATAAGTTTACATGAATTTAAATTTCGTATTATGCGGAACGGATGACGCAGTGGTTAGAGTCACAGATTCTATAGCAAATGTGCTCTGGTTCAGACCCAGTCCTTAGCAATATTCCGGACAGTACATAGAGTTTATGCTGACAAAGATATATACATACATATATATATATATATATATATATATATATATATATATATATATATATATATATATATATATATATATATATATAAGAAAAGAACGGAAGCATTATTATTCCATCCAATTGTGTGAGTGCCAAACTTCTTGAAAAACTAATTTATTTAAGTCGCTTTTTTAATCCGATGTGGTTCCAAAAAGACACTTTAAGCAGTGGAAAAGAAGTAACGCGAAACCAATCAATGAGATTATAAACCGTCTATTGCTTAATGCCATCGAAGACAACCAATCAAATACTGCAAGAGAACTATTAAATCATTTGGTCCAAACCTTCCAAGTTTCAACGAAATTAAGGATCTAGAAAATTTCTCTTAACAATTTAAATGTCCAACTAATCCTAACGCATTTATTTAAAATTATTCAATAGCTATTTTCTCAAAGTTAAATAAGTACTCTCTTTCTCAGCAAAATTCTTCATCATTAAGAGGAGTTTAAGCGAACGCTACATTATTGGTATCCGGGATGAAACTGAAAGTTTCTACAACTTAACAAAAGGCATTGCCCCAAAAGGACACAATGGGTAAAGACTGAAAGTAGAGATATACGGAAAACTGGTAATATAGATATGATCTCAAAGACAAACAAACAATTACAAAGAAACCAGTATTTGTAATACTCGAAGACGATGCTTATAATGTGTCAATGAACGAGATCATGAATGATGGAGAAAAATTCATGCCAATCATCTAACAGGAAGATGACTCAATAAGTATTAAAGAATAAAAATTAATTTGAAAAGGAATGAGAAACACGTTTTACCTTCAATGGCTGATTGCGAAAATAGATTAGATTCAAAAGGCGAAACTAGTCGGAACGAAGACCACAAAACTGTACGAAAAATTAAAAACTCATGAAATCATCAATGGCTCAGGAGCTCCTTCGATGAGATCTATAATGCCATTGATCAATAAACCGCAACAAAAACCAATTCGATTTCTTTGTAAATAACTTCAACTACAAAGATTTATCATAAACACAAACACCATAAAGGATTCTTTACAGCAAACGGATAAATTGAATGGAAGAGCATCACAGAAAGAAAAATGGCCTCATTTTAGCTTTCATTCTTATTTGCGAACATTCCACTGGAAGAAACGATAATCTTCTTTGAAATTATTAAGAATGAGTTTCAAAACGATCCTATAGACACCAATGTAAAAAATTCCAAGAATACAACGGTGTAACATGGGGATCTAAATTGCCCCTCTCCTGCCGGATGTATACATGCACCACCTTGAGCAAACGAGCCTGATAGACTTAATCAATCAGAGCATACTTTACAAAAGGGATATAGATGATCTACTATGGTTCATCCCAGAATGATGCGACTCATTAGAAATCCTGAAATAAGCCTATGAAGCCGATCCAGATATGAAATTCAATATCGAGATAGAGAACAACACTTTTCCTCTCATTGGCATCCAAGTCACTGAAAGAAAATGGTGATTTGACACTGGAAAGACAGGAAATTTGCTTTCAGCGAACTAAACATCATTAACAACTTTAGTATGACAAAATCTCACAAAGGAAACAATTTAAAACCTAGCAAACCGAATGAGGAAGATACGCTCGGTAAACTAGATCGAGTATGAACTACCTTACAAATCATAGGCAATCTAACTGTCTCATTAATAACATAGTTTGACCGAATCGCAGACGAATTTACTTAGTGAAAGTTACCATCACACTCAGAGCACAGAAAATCAGGTGGTTGGATGCCAATGATCAATCGCTAACTCTTTTCAAATACTTCAGTCTACAAATTTTCATGTATGCGCGATATCATATATATTGGAAGTAGGAAAATCAATTGGTCAACAGTATCCAACAACATTTATAGGAGAAATTGATTAAAATAGTCTGACACCGTCAGGAAATTAAACTACTTCGGAGCATATTTTTGAAAAGTGACAGAAAATTTAACGAATTTCACATTTCAGCACAAAACAAAGTCAGAAATATTTCTATACATATATATATATGAAGTCCTTCATATTAGATAACAAGCACCAGGCCCAAAATTCAAAGTTCACGCAACATCCCATTGTTTTTAACCAGTCGTCGAACAACATAACAAAACTACCGTCAGCCGCAACGCATTGACGCGTTTCGACCTTCCATGATCATCATCAGAGTACAACGGCAAACAGACTAGCGAGGATCAAACCGCATTGAATATATATGTAAATCAAATTTAGATAGGCGGCTCTCACCTCTAGCAGTCTCGCATACATTGAAATTGACTGGAAATGTCGGCTGCACAATTTCTATGCAGTCACGAACATTAACTGTTTGCAGCTTTCGCCACATATACAAATATAAGCAATACAATAAGACAATAATAGATTGCGCGGGTGGTGGTAACAATTCTTTAAATCAAGTTTGCGAGCTTGAAGTAAACACCAATCCCATTGTTTTTCACCAGTCGTCGAACAACATAGCAAAACTACCGTCAGCCGCAACGTGTGTGGCGAAAGCTGCAAACAGTTAATGTTCGTGACTGCTTAGAAATTGTGCAGCCGACATTTCCAGTCAAGTTCAATTTATGCGAGACTGCTAGAGGTGAGAGCCGCCTATCTAAATTTGATTTCCATATATATTCAATGCGGTTTGATCTCGCTAGTCAGTTTGCCGTCGTACTCTGATGATGATCATGGAAGGTCGAAACGCGTCAGTGCGCTGCGGCTGACGGTAGTTTTGTTATGTTGTTTGACGACTGGTTAAAAACAATGGGATTTGTGTTTACTTCAAGCTCGAAAACTTGATTTAAAGAATTGTTACCACCACCCGCGCAATCAATTATTGTTTTATTCACACAACATGACAATTTACACGAATGGCTACGAATCACACAACTCAAAGCAATTTCGTATCCAGGCCAACCCGACCATCGACTAGACCAGCCTCAACATACATACGATCGAATTGGCAATAACCTGAAGCAGAAATAGAGGTAAAACTGAAAATCAAACTAGGTTACACTTATATAATCAAATGCAAGCACAGGATTAAAATAAATGAAAGATTGTTAAGTGTTTTTGAGTAAACTAGCATTAAAATGGCCATTATCCATGCCACCACGACAACCAGTTGGATCAGCATTAAAAACATTCGATCGGATTGGCAACAAACTGAAACAAAAACAGTTGCGCAAATGGAATCACTATTATCATGAACAGTAACAGAAATTGCACAACAATATGAACGATTAACTCTACAATCTGCATCACCTGCGCTGTTACCAGGGCGATAAAATAAAACTCATGAACAATGCTACAAGAAAGACAACAATTAGAGAGGGAGACCGTACACGCAACAGATAACGACGAGAAATCCTGATCGAAACTCAATTCTTCAGTACAACAGTAACCAGGCCCCAAATATCATTCTATAATACAATAATAATTACCCCTACATGCACATATAGACACACAAACACAAGCACAACTCAACACGCAATTAACCTCCAACAATTGTATGACTGTTGCAAAGAAATTAAAGTTCAACCAAAAATCAGACTATTTTTCATTCACTTAATCAAATGAAAACCCAGAATGGAAATAAATGAAGGGTTGCAATCTCTAGTTGAGTATCTGCGAAATAAAGCGGCCATTATCCGCAATAAATATTATTAGAATATTAAATGTGCCTACTTTCCTAAATAAAATATTCTGTATAAATATGTGCAGCAATTAAAATTTACAAGTTGCATTGCAGCACGATTCTGCGTACTGAAGTTGGAATCGGAGACGTTATTCGCGTAAGGTTGGGGCAGACCATACCGAACCTGGCCATCATTGGAACCGCTGAAATCAGTCGGATTCTGACCACCATAGTTAGTCATCTGATGCGTTGGTGTAGTGAAACGACTTGATGTTGTTTGATAACCAAGCTCACCGCTGGTCCTTTCATTGGACAACAACCCACCAGACGAGGCAGTAACTTTTTGTCCAATGTTCGCTGAGTGGCTATCGATGTAGTTCGCAGCCGTACTGGTTACTTTGTTCGTGCTCAAAAGGTGCTCACTTCTAGAAGAAGTTGATTTATTCTGTTCATTCAGACGATCGTACTCTTGATACCGACTTAAATAGTTCTGCCGATAAATTAAGCATATTTAATTAAATATTAAACTATGCTCAAAATACGAAAAAAACCAAAATTGTTTATACAACAAATTTACGTCGCATTAATGTATGGTTTAAGGCATGGAATTCTGAATAACAATTTATTTAAAATTACTCGGAGTAGACACTAAAATCAATACAACGAGAAGCGTAATCACATCAACGGACTTGTTTCGTGCTTACTGGCTAGTCATCAGTAAGATCTGGCGCTAAGACAAAACAAACATCACATCGTCAACCTCGTCATCACCAACATCATCACAGACCTTCTTAAGGCAACAGCACTTAATTACTGATGCTACATTGTCACAATAATGAAATTGAAATTAAAGGCAAAATAACTTGTAAATTGTAAGATACAGTTCAAATGAAGATGCCAACATAGATAACACACAGAAACGAAGCAACCTATATTTTTACACAACACGATCCAAGCCAAGTCAACCCTAAAGCAAGACGACATCAGATATATGACTTCAGATTATGTTAGCTTCACTATTACAGGTTTACACATTCGTCTGGGAGATTGTACCGTCCTATTATTCCACATTCTTCTACCGAATATATAGTGGTTAAAGGGCGTAATACCGGCTCCTACTGATGAGTCGCCAGTAAGCACGAACGGAATGTTCATGAGATTATACTTTCCGTTCATGCTGCCTTTGGTTTATCCTTCTGGTCACAACTGAACTAATTTGTTACTAGGTTCGCAAAACCTAATACATACTTGCATATATATTAGTTATTCGCAACAAACAGTATTTAACTGTAATGTATTGAATTGAACGATGTCATGCTTACGGCGAAATGTGATAACTGATATCGATGAAGGCCAGAGTGTATGGTTTAACTGGAGTAACAGGTGTTCGGAAATTGTTGTAATTCTCAATTTGGGTGAACTTTAGCATAAATTTATATCCATTAGGTTGGTATCATGTACCGACTCGGAAACCATAGTGTTAGTATCCGGTACTCATCGATTTCAAAAAAGGTATCAGTTACCAACACAATAGCCATAGTGTTAGTATCCTTTACAGACTCGGTATATATATTATATAGTGTGAGTTAGCATTGAAGTCGTATTGTCGTTGACTTCAGATTATGTTAGCTTCACTATTACAGGTTTACACATTCGTCTGGGAGATTGTACCGTCCTATTATTCCACATTCTTCTACCAAATATATAGTGGTTAAAGGGCGTAATACCGGCTCCTACTGATGAGTCGCCAGTAAGCACGAAACGAATGTGCATGAGATTATACTTTCCGTTCATGCTGCCTTTGGTTTATCCTTCTGGTCACAACTGAACTAATTTGTTACTAGGTTCGCAAAACCTAATACATATTTGCAAGTAACTGGCAAACTAAGAACAAAGGGGAAAAATGACTACTAGAAATCAGCAACAAAATCGCCAATGTTCTGCTAGACGAACTGGTCCTATACAACAAAATTTTAACTTTAAGAAATACGATATTTTCCAGATAATCGGAATTCATCACTGAGTATTTAATATGTCAAGGTTTTAGCCTTTCTTCTTTCGTGAAAAGCATTATAATGTATTTTTCCAGCCAATTTCATTGCATATACTCAACACGGATGCAGATAAGGTGAGTACGACATTTTTATAAGGCATTAGAGGCTATTCGTTGTTATTCTTCTCCATCAGTTACATAAGTAATCTTCATAATGGAGCTTCAAAATGATCTGCACAAGTTGATTGTAGAGAATTAAAAGAAAACTCCGCTCCAACTGAGTGTAAACTATCCATAAAATGATGAAACAAGCACCATACAAAATTATAGTGATATAAATTAAACAATTATTGATTGCGCGGGTGGTGGTAACAATTTTTAAATGACTTTTTCGAACTTGAAATAAGCAGAAATCCCTTTTTATTTAACTATTCACACAACAGCAAAACTAATGTCAGTCATACGTACTGACACGTTTTCGACTTCCTACGATCACTATCACAGTACGATGACAAACCGACTATCGAGGATTAGACGGCAATATAAGCGAGACCACTAGAGGTGAGAGTCGCATATTTAATTTTGTTTTCCATATATATGCACTGCTGTTGGATCCTCGCTAGTCAGTCTCCATCGAACTTAATAATCATGCAAAAAAGAAAAGTGCCATTACGCGTGACTGAATGCTATGCTGTGAGACTAGTTAAACACAATGAGATTGGTAATTATTTGAAGCTCGCAAAATTTATTTCATTACTGTTGTCACAAATCGCTCAACCAAGGTTTGCTCAATTTTGTAACTTATATACATGTGTAAAAAAGTGGAGAAATTTAATGTTAGCGACTGTATACAAATTGCGCAGCCGAAATTTCCTGTCAAGTACATTGTATGCGAGACTAATAGAGGTAAGAGCCGCATATCTAATTTTGCTTTCCATATATATTCAATGCGGTTTGATCCTCTCTAGTCTGTTTGCCGTCGTACTCTGACGATGATCATGGAAGATCGAAACGCGTCAGTACGTGGTGGCTGTGGTTCTGCTAGGTTGTTAGTTGGTTCAATACAATAGGATTCATGCTTATTTCATGCTCGCAAACTTTATATAAATTGTAGTGATAACAGATTGCCCAGTGTTATATCGAACGTTGTATTTTGTCACCCACACCAAGATCCGTGGGAAGCGACTTACGCTTTGGATAGAAACCAAAAACGCGTTGCCTTCTAGACTACTCAGCCGCTTAAGGCCAAATGATGTTCCAGACCTAACGCTATGCTATTGCTACGAAGGCACCTAAACCAAAATTTCTATATTTTTAACGCTAGTTATAATTGCTTCACGGCTTGTATCCACATTAATATCGATCTTCCTAAACCATCTGCGTTTAGCTCCAACTTTCAACTAGAATCAGTTAATTTTAGATTGTTTAATTACGTGCTCCATGCCGTGTATGTTGATGTCTTTTCAATAATCTACGAAGTAAAGATCGGCTGTGGTCGCCGACTTCCAGATCTCGAATACGATGGCGTTTTATTAACCGAAAAGAAAGAAGAATTCAGGAAGACCGATAAATGTACTTATAATGTGTATTTATGACACTGTCTAAAGTAAAATAACGCCTCTACAAAAACTGTTAAGACTAATTGTGATTATTTTTCTCTTTGCTTATAGTCAACGAATTCATCTTATTAGGAGGCATAGTGACAAAAGACGGATCGGCTGTCTTCAATATTTCCACACGCATATTCCTACAAGTGCCCTTGGCAAGTTAGGTAAATTCATCATGTCCAGCCACACAAAAGTCAAAAGTGACTGCCATATAACCATTAGGAGTGAAAAAAGTATATAAGTGAATTTAGACAACTTATTAGTGAGATTTACGAGAGAGAAGGAATACCTTGCCACTATGAGTAAATTTATCAGGATAACTCACAGAAATGAGACAAACTAAACCTCTCCACAACACCATTATAGCCAAGTTAGCATTCGGGCAAGGCGACATCAGCAACACAGCTTCCTTGCGGATTTCACCGTATCACGTCATAAACAAACCGAACCTCGCAGCTAACTTTGCTCTACTAAGAAAAGAAAGTTACGAAGATGATTCTACTATACATCTGCAACAAGATCGACACTGAGCTCGATTCGCTGCCATATCGCTAAGGGTTTCTAACCAAGAACTGTGATGTGCACGAGGACCCCATCCTGGCAGACGAGTGGCGATTTCAATAATAGGATTCACAGACAAATATACGAAACAATGTTGAATACATAGCTTCAACTATTACAGAGAATAATAATCATGAATGATGTCCATTATGATGATGAATTCTGAATAAGCATAATAGGCTCACAGAAATTCATTTATATTACTAATGCTAAGATCTAATAATTAACTTGTTAAATATAAAGATCAGTTCACAAAAAACACAAAATTTATTTTGGCAAGTAGCAAAAAAGTTAACATTCGCCATTCGAGCCACCTGGGTGACCTACATTATCCTTGAATTGATATATATGTATGCACATATACAGCCGCAAACTTGATTTAAATAATTGTTACCATCACCCGCGCAATCAATTATTGTTAAATTGTATTGCTTATATATGTATATGTGGCGAAAGCTGCAAACAGTTAATGTTCGTGACTGCATAGAAATTGTGCAGCCGACATCTCCAGTCAAGTTCAATGTATGCAAGACTGCTAGAGGTGAGAGCCGCATATCTAAATTTGATTTCCATATATATTCAATGCGGTTTGATCCTCGATAGTCAGTTTGCTGTCGTACACTGATGATGATCATGGAAGGTCGAAACGCGTCAGTGCGTTGCGGTTGGCGGTAGTTTTGTTATGTTGTTCGGCGACTGGTTAAATACAATGGGATTGGTGTTTACTTCAAGCTCGCAAACTTGATTTAAATAATATGGCAGTATTGCATAATGTAAATAAGGCAATTCACCCAGTAGACCAGTCTCGTCCTTACTGAGAATTCAACGCTTACTATCCAGACTCATTAAATATTTTCATGTAAAGACGTCCACTGCTCAATTATTCTCATATTGAGCTTTTGCTATATTTATATAATTAGTGCCGTATTTGATTGAACGTATATAGGCATTATTTCGTTGCATTTTCTGAGAGGTATTAAGTTATCGTAGTTTTGTGCATTATTTTGAGCGCCTAAGACATGAGCGGTATAGATTTTCATTAAATTTTACTAAATGAGCTTTGTATCATGAGAGTATAGTATGTGTGTATATAACTAAGCGATTCCTCTATTATTAATTAACCTAGATTGGCGTAGAGTGAGAGTCGAGAAGAAACAATTTGTAAATTTTCGTGTGAATTTTGGCTTATATGTTACATTACACCGCCCAAGGCACAGTCGGACCCAAATGATGAGTATCTAGTAAACACGAAACTCACGGGATTACACTTTTAGTTCATTCTGACGTCGCAATTCGTATTTACTAACAATAGCGACTGTAGCATTCCATGGTACAACTAGGTAGAGCACCTACAATTATCCTTTTTATGTAAAAATGTCGGTATCATAGCTTAATTGATATAACCCAGAAATCAGCTGAATCAAAATTTCAATGACGTTGACATTAAGAATTAGAACAAATATTTATACTTTTTAGAACTCTAGTTAAAAGTACAAACAGCAAGCAAGTTTTAAAATAAGCAACGAACAATGGACAGGCAAGTAAAAAGGTTTTGTAAAATAAAGTACACGAAAGAGTTAATGAAACATGTTGGAGACATAATCTAATAACGTAAATAGAGATCAGCCTCCCACACATTGAGTTGCATGATCGATCAATTCGATCCTATTCACCATCGATGAATGAATCGATGAACAACCAGGAAAGTAGCTGAAAGTACACCGAACGCAGCATGTCGAGAAACCTGCTCGAATATTAACGAGGTCGCGTTGATAACTATCTTCAATTTTAATTTTTCTGATCCGTCGGTGAAATTGACTGCCTAATCACAATTCGCTCTTAATAGAGGGATCCGTAATGCAAAACATCATAATGACTTTGCCAGAATGACTGGTTCGGAGACCACCGGTTGTAAGGCGGCAAAATGCTGTGACTTTAAGCCACGAGAAAATTCCGTTTCAACTGTACATTAACAAACACGTTAGGACATTCGTTTCGTGCTTACTGGCGACTAATCAGTAGGAGCCGGTATTACGCTCTTTAACCACTGTATATTTGAGTGAAGAATGTGGAATAAAGGTCGTGATTACAAAGAATCTGTACGCGCAGTCTTACTATACGCTAGTGAAACTTGACCTCTAAGAGTTGATGATTTGAGACGCTTACAGGCATTCGATCATCATTGTTTAAGTATAGCACATGTTGGTTACCAACAACGAATAACTAACGTTGACATCCGTAGACGTATTTTTTGGATCCGACAATAAGAGCTCTACGATCCTATGATCTCACATACTTCACCAAAATATATAGTGGTTAAAGGGCGTAATACCGGCTCCTACTGATGAGTCACCAGTAAGCACGAAACGAATGTGCATGAGAGTATACTTTCCGTTCATGCTGTCTTTGATTTATCCTTCTGGTCACAACTGAACTAATTTGTTACTAAGTTGGCAACACCTAATACATACTTGCATATATATTAGTTCGGCGCAACAAACAGTATTTAACTTAATTACTTATTTAACATCCTCATAAATTTTAACAGATTACTAAAGAAGAATCATTGATATTCTGAGAGAAACCACAAAGTTGTTCGATCTGGCTTCTTTTTCATTCAATGTCGACTTACAACGTATAAAAACACAAAGAGAGGATAAGTGAACACAGAGCTCAGTTAAATAGCCAAGGACCATGCCATTCAATGGGCCTTTTCTCTATTTGGGGGCCAGACGTTCCTTTAACATACGCCGGTTGAAGAAACGTGTACCTCAGTAATCAGAGTCAAAGAAATGTGCAGATTTGAGCCTTCATCATCATC